>JASANA010011788.1:0-12645 GCA_030248095.1 Ptycholaimellus sp. GST1_10 | reverse complement strand
CAGCTGGTTGTTTGAAATAGCTAGAGGTATTGTTTTAGGAAGAGCTAAAGCAGAATACGGAGACGAAATGGCTGTAAAATGTCTGTAAGTCTCCTTTGCCTTTAAAAACCTTGAAGAGAGGAAGAGAGTAAAGTAGATTGAGAAACAATGTCATAGTATTTTTTCATTTTTTGGGGCCTAGCAGATGACCTCGTAAACGAACCGGAAACCCGATGTACTTTCAATAATTCCATATTGAGTGTTTTGTGCTAAGCCTGTCGAAAGAGCTAAGACAAAGTTCTGAGGGAGCTAAAAAAGGGGGACTTGACTTAAGAAATTCAATATTGAGAGGGTCAGGGGAGAGTGCGATGACCAAAAGAGGAGGTACAGGGGCCTGTGCCTATGCCAGAAACATGTATCGAACGGCAGAATCGCAAATCTTTATCCATCGTCTCCCTAAAAAAAAATCATGCCGTGTTCGCAATGAGCGCAGCTGTGAGCTGAACTGAAACGAGAGAAGACTAAAGCAACGAACCGACGACGAGACGGATGGTGTTGGAGCGCTGATGGCACACGATGGTGGCCACCTGCTGGCTGGACATTCCGTGGGAACGTTGATGTTACCCACCTGAAGCAGGTGATCCCCCGCCCTCAGCCCGCCCATCCTGCCAATTCATCATTCTTTCCCAACTCCTCCACTGATAGCTTAATATTCTATGTAGCCTATAAAGCATTCTTTTCAGCTACCTATCTCCTTTTTTCCAATTTGTGACAGCTTCTCATTTTGGGAACAAAGTAACACTTTTCTAGTTTGGTTTGGCGTTTTCTGAGAGGAGCGAGAATCGGGTGGACCTAAATTGTTTGACACCCTTTACATTTGCAGAATCTGAATCTCCATACATTTTAATGTAACTCCCACAGATTTGGGCAAACAGTATTGTGGCGCAGAGCGCAATAGGTGACCGCGGAGCTCTCAACATACCCCATTTTTTCAACCTTTCTACCTAAAAAAGTTATGTTTCCAATGCTCCGGGACTTGTCAAACCTCTCCAGATCTTCCTCAAATTTTATTTCCTTTCAGGAAAAAAAAAGTTTGTCAATATCCGTTGAGAATTGAGCCTTTTACAGCATACCCAAATTTTCGACCTTTATACCCAAAAAAGTAATGTTTCAAATGCTCGGAAACCAGTTCCACCCCTCCATTCTTACTAAAATCTCATTACCTTTCAGGAAAAAAAAAGTTTGTCCAAATCCGTTGAGAATTGAGCCTTTTACACATACCAAATTTTCAAACTTTCTACCCGAAAAAGTAATGTTTCAAATGCTCGGAAACCGGTTTCACCCCTCCAGATCTTCCTAAAATTTTATTCCCTTTCAGGGAAAAAAAAGTTTGTCCCATTCCGTTGAGAATTGAGCCTTTTACAGCATACCCAAATTTTCAACCTTTCTACCCCAAAAAAGTAATGTTTCAAATGCTCGGAGACCCGTTCCACCCCTCCAGATCTTCCCTAAAATCTCATTACCTTTCAGGAAAAAAAAAGTTTGTCCAAATCCGTTGAGAATTGAGCCTTTGACGAGCATACCCAAATTTTCAAACTTTCTACCCAAAAAAGTAATGTTTCAATGCTCGGAAACCGGTTCACCCCTGCCAGATCTTCCTAAAATTTTATTACCTTTCAGGGAAAAAAAAAGTTTGTCCCAATCCCCGTTGAGAATTGAGCCTTTTACAGCATACCCAAATTTTCAAACTTTCTACCCAAAAAAGTAATGTTTCAAAATGCTCGGAAACCGGTTTCACCCCTCCAGATCTTCCTAAAATTTTATTACCTTTTCAGGGAAAAAAAAAGTTTGTCCCCAATCCGTTGAGAATCGAGCCTTTTACAGCATACCCAAATTTTCAACCTTTCTACCCCAAAAAAGTAATGTTTCAAATGCTCGGAAACCGGTTCCACCCCTCCAGATCTTCCTAAAATCTCATTACCTTTCAGGAAAAAAAAAGTTTGTCCCAATCCGTTGAGAGTTCGCCCGTGGACAGCATTTCCAGATACCCATACACATATATATACACATGAGGACAAAAGTTTAGTAACCTCTATAGACCGCGGAACGGCCCTTCGGGCCGCTCCGCGGGTGCAAAAATATGCAGTAATGAGCACACAACAGCTCCAAACATGAAGGTTGAAATTTTGTGAAAATGTGAGGTTGGGTGGTTTTAGTGACAAGGTATACTCGGCTATCGCCAAGATGCGCGGCCTTTGGTCCAAATAAAAACCTCAAATAACATTACTGTACCACCCATATGAATCACTGCCAAAAGTGAGCTGGTTTTATTAAAAACTCGGTGATTTATGGATGTTCGAATTTTTGAAACACCAATATTTTAGGTTTTTGACTAAATATAAAGAGATAATAAACATTTTAAAAAGTCCTTTTCTGAACTTCAATTTACCACCTTGATAGACGTTCATGCCAAAATTCAACTGATTTCATAGAAAAACCATCGATTTATCGATGTTCAAATTTTGAAACATCAAGATTTTAGGTTTTTCGCCATAAATCAGGAAATAATTAATATTTCGGAAATTCCTTTTGCC
The DNA here is from genome assembly GCA_030248095.1 of Ptycholaimellus sp. GST1_10. Taxonomy (NCBI): domain Eukaryota; kingdom Metazoa; phylum Nematoda; class Chromadorea; order Chromadorida; family Chromadoridae; genus Ptycholaimellus; species Ptycholaimellus sp. GST1_10. The sequence continues at coordinate 10,072 of JASANA010011788.1, read as the reverse complement.
AGCTTCAAGATATCACCTTAATGAACGTACCTGCCAAAATTCAGCCAATTTCATTGAAAAACCATCGATTTATGGATGTTCGCATTTTTGAAACATCAAGATTTTAGGTTTTTCGCCATAAATCGGGAAATAATTAATATTTCGGAGATTCCTTTTGCCAGCTTCAAGATATTACCTTGATGGACGTACCTGCCAAAATTCAGCCAATTTCATTGAAAAACAAGTGATTTATGAATTTTTGTATTTTGAAACATCAAAAAATTGAGTTTTGGGCGAAAATCGAAAAAATACGCCCATCCCAAAAAATGGCCTGGAGATACCACCCAGAAGGACCTTCATGCAAAAAATTAGCCAATTTCGTTGAAAAACCGCGGAGGCCCGGCCCCGGAAAGACACATATATATAGATACTAGTAATATGGGTCAGTGGCCGCGCTTCGCGCGGCCACACTTTTCAATCCTTTGCAGCAATTGAAATCTTAATTTTCTTATTAACAAATAATAGTCCACCCAATGGCTTGTGTTGTGTCAAATGATAACAAGCAACGAAAACCATTGCGATTCATTAGCACACGCAAATTGCGATTCATCAGCAAATAATTTATTCATCAGCATTTTAGGTTCCACCAGTTTGGAAGCTTCAGATCAGAAAGGCAAATCATTATGGATCAATTACTGATTGCATGATTACATCGCACACACTTAAACTGACCTCTGGCATTGAGCACCTGCATATCCCAACTAATGAATACCTTGAAACATCAGCTCACTGAGTAGGGTCGAAATAACGAAAATTGATTTTACTCAATGACATTTTTAAAATAAAAAAGTTTAATGAAATGAAAATATAAATAGATGATCTTATACATAATTGTTCAGGCTAAAATTAAAAAAAAAGTCCGCCAAGAAATGTTCAGAATTGGTGGAGCTATTGAGCTGCAAAGTTGGAAAATGACCAAAATGAGGACATTTTCGATATTTTCATCATTTTCTAGAAATCAGGCGCAGGTGCAGCGATATGCCAGACACTGTACTCTTCAAGACCTATCCATAAAGCTATCATGTGCCAGCATAAGTTAAGAATCCAGTCGGCCCGAGGTACCCTCCCAAAATGGGGTCACGCGTATATAATAAGATATATATGCGGACAGACGGACGCAAAAATGGGGTAACTGCTTAAGCTGGCCTTGGCCGCCCGCCGCTTCGGGCAGGGCGCCAGAGCTCCTCCGGCCTCCGGGCACGGGTGCTACGGCCCCTACGCTTCACCTAGCATGCTTCGCATGCTAGGCTACGCTCCGGGGCCTCCGCACCCATGCCCTCCGGCCTCCAGAGCTCTGACTGCCCTGCCCTCCGCGGCAGGCGGCCTTCGGCCGCGCAAAAAAAACTTGCCATTTCCTGGTCATTTTAACTAAAAACCCATACATTATGGGTTTCGTTCGATCGAAAGTTTACAATCTCTCAGATTCGATTGTGCCATTAGTTTGCTTTAAATTAGCGCTGACTCAAATTCTTTCTTATTATTCTTTCACCAACTACAAAAATCACAATTTTCAAAATTTTGTCAAAAACCATCAATTTCGCATATTTTCATTAAGCAAGCAAGTTTTGTCACTTGAACTCACCCAACTTCAAATTTTCCCAAAATTTTGACCTTCCGTCACGTTTGGACCTGTTGTGAACCCATTTCTGCATATTTTTGACCGCGGAGCGGCCCGAAGGGCCGCTCCGCGGTCTATAGAGGTTACTAAACTTTTGTCCTCATGTGTATATATATGTGTATGGGTATCTGGAAATGCTGTCCACGGGCGAATTCTCAACGGATTGGGACAAACTTTTTTTTTCCTGAAAGGTAATGAGATTTTAGGAAGATCTGGAGGGGTGGAACCGGTTTCCGAGCATTTGAAACATTACTTTTTTGGGTAGAAAGGTTGAAAATTTGGGTATGCTGTAAAAGGCTCAATTCTCAACGGATTGTGAAAAACTTTTTTTTCCCTTAAATGTAATAAAATTTTAGGAAGATCTGGAGGGGTGAAACCGGTTTCCGAGCATTTGAAACATTACTTTTTTGGGTAGAAAGTTTGAAAATTTGGGTATGCTGTAAAAGGCTCAATTCTCAACGGATTGGGACAAACTTTTTTTTTTCCTGAAAGGTAATAAAATTTTAGGAAGATCTGGAGGGGTGAAACCGGTTTCCGAGCATTTGAAACATTACTTCTTGGGGTAGAAAGTTTTAAAATTTGGCTAAGCTGTATAAGGCACAATTCTCCCCCGATTTGGTCAACCATTTTTTTTCCTGAAAGGTTATGAGATTTTAGGAAGATCTGGAGGGGTGGAACTGGTTTCCGATCATTTGACACATTACTTTTCTAGGTCGAAAGGTTGAAAATTTGGGTATGCTGTAAAGGCTCAATTCTCAACGGATTTTGACAATCTTTTTTTCCATGAAAGGTAATAAAATTTTAGGAAGATCTGGAGGGGTGAAACCGGTTTCCGAGCATTTGAAACATTACTTTTTTGGGTAGAAAGTTTGAAAATTTGGGTATGCTGTAAAAGGCTCAATTCTCAACGGATTTGGACAAACTTTTTTTTTTCGTGAAAGGTAATGAGATTTTAGTAAGAAATGGAGGGGTGGAACTGGTTTCCGAGCATTTGAAACATTACTTTTTTGGGTATAAAGGTCGAAAATTTGGGTATGCTGTAAAAGGCTCAATTCTCAACGGATATTGACAAACTTTTTTTTTCCTGAAAGGAAATAAAATTTGAGGAAGATCTGGAGAGGTTTGACAAGTCCCGGAGCATTTGAAACATAACTTTTTTAGGTAGAAAGGTTGAAAAATGGGGTATGTTGAGAGCTCCGCGGTCACCTATTGCGCTCTGCGCCATATACTTGTTTGCACAAATCTGGTTGAGTTACATTAAAATGTATGGATATTCAGATTCTGCATTGTAAAGGGTGTCAAACATTTTAGGTCCACCCGATTCTGGCTCCTCTCAGAAAACGCCAAACCAAACTAATAAAGTGTTATTTTGTTCCCAAAATGAAAGCTGTCACAAATTAGAAAGGAGATAGGTAGCTAAAAGATGCTTTATCGCTCATAGAATATAAGCTATCAGTGGAGGAGTTGGGAAAGAATGATGAATTGGCAGGATGGGCGGCTGAGGGCGGGGGATCACCTGCTTCAGGTGGGTAACATCAACGTCCACGGGATGTCCAGCCAGCAGGTGGCCACCATCCTGCGCCATCAGCACTCCAACACCATCCGTCTCGTCGTCGGTTCCTTGCTTTAGTCTTCTCCCGTTTCAGTTCAGCTCACAGTTTCGCTCAATGCCAACACGGCATGATTTTTCAACCGAGATGATGGATAAAATTTTGCGATTCTGCCGTTCGATACATGTTTCTGGCATAGGCACAGGCCCTTGTACCTCCTCTTTTCATATCACTCTCCCTGACCCTCTCAATATGAATTTCTTGAAGTCAAGGGCCCTTTTTTAGCTCAGAACTTTGTCTTAGCTCTTTCGATAGGCTTAGCACAAAACACTCAATATGGAATTATTAAAAGTACATTGGGTTTCCTGTTCGTTTACGAGGTCATCTGCTAGGCCCCAAAAATGAAAAAATACTATGACATTGTTTCTCAATCTACTTTACTCTCTTCCTCTCTTCAAGGTTTTTAAAGGCAAAGAAGACTTACAGACATTTTACAGCCATTTCGTCTCCGTATTCTGCTTTAGCTTTTCTAAACAATCCTCTAGCTATTTCAAACTAACCAGCTGCTTTGGTCAGGTCGTCAGATGCCCGCCAAGCCGGAAGAGGAGAGCGAGGACTTGCGCGGGGCCTTCAAAGTCCCCACCAACATCGTGGCCGACCCCCTGGCCCTGGAGGAACGCCTGCAGCAGCACTGGCGGTTCATTCCCCTTCCTCCCTCCTAATCCCTACACCTCCCCTCCTCATCCCTCCACCTCTTCAGAGAGCTGGAGGCGGCCAAGGCTGGCGGGGAGAAAGAGAAGAGGGAGGATGAGCAGCCGCAGCCCAGCACCAGCAGTCCTGTCCAGGAGTTGCCGGAGCCCATCGAGGAGGAGCCGCCTCTGGAATCCCCCAAGAAAGAGTCTCCCAAGAAGGAGTCTCCCAAGAAGGAGTCTCCCAAGAAGGAGTCTCCCAAGAAGGAGTCCCCCCAGGAGGAACATCCTCAAGACACCCCCGAGGAGGCCACCTCCAAGCCCTCCACCTCACAGCCGTCTGAACTGGAGCTGGAAAGCCTGGTTAAGCCTTGGCCCTTTTGGATGCGCGGTTCGTCCCTTCCCCAATTTCTGGTCTCCCCCCTGACCGTTAATGGCCTCTGCCGTTGCGCCGTTTTTTCTGCCAGAGCCTCCCTTCTCTCTCTGCCAGGCGAAGGAAGGGTGTGCGGGTGTTTTGGCGGAGGGGCGGCCAGTTTGAGGCGCGCATTCCTCATTGGCCCTCTTCTTTCTCACTATGTCCCTGAGCCCCAGCCCTGAGTGGAGGAGGAAAGGGCCTTATGAAAGAGGCCTCTGGAATGAGGAGCCACTCTGGGCCTAGAGAAAGAAGCGCCTGCCTCATTTCCGCCTCTGCTTATCGCTGCAGGGCCACTCCATTTCAGCAGCCCCCTTTTTCCCCCTACTGCAGCCTCCAGCTTTCGCTGAAATATGCAGGCTGGGAAGGCCAAATAAGAGGCTAAGAGCAGGAGGCGGAGGGAAGGGGGGCTAGGGGCGGGTCGTGTTTGCTAGTTAGGGGCAAGGCGTGCCGGCTTGGGGGCCAAGGGAGGCCCGGTGATTGGGTTTGGCGGTGGAGGGAGGCTGGAGGGAGGCGCAGTAGAGAGCCGCAGGAGCGCAAACTGGCCACCGCCGCGGCCTCCTCCCACCGGCGTCGCTGCCCAGTCCTGGTTGGCCCTTTTTCGCTTCAAGCGCTGGCCTACTTTTTTCCTCCTGCGAAAGTTCTCATCAGCTGCAGCAGAGGCGGGGGGGCCTCCTTTAGCCGAGAGGCAAAAGAGGAAAAGGGTGAGGGAGGGATCGCCGGAGTTTCACACGTGCCGGTCAGGGATCGATGAATGGCGGCGGCTGGTGTTAGGCTGGGATGAGCTGCCAACCTCTGGCTGCAGCCGGGAAAGGCCTGATGAAGGCTGAGGGGGGCGGGGGGGTTGGTTGAAATGAGAAAAAGAGAGAGGCTTCGTGCGTATCCCTTTCCGGTGCGCGCCCGCCTAAGTTTTGGGTGGAAAGCGGGAAGGGGCGGGGGGTGGGGAGGGAAGCGTCGTAGGCAATGTATGGCGGGAGTGCCACTTCTGGAACGGCCCCTGAGGCCCTCCTAGTGCCCGCGAGAGTGCAGGAGAGGAGCTGTCTTGGAGCCGCCCTTCACCCTTTGTTTACCTTGCTTTCGCGAAAATAACGGCGCCACCCTCTTCCACTGAGGCCTCCTCTTCTCCTGCAATTGCAGGCCCTTTTTGCCTCCCGCCCTCTGTCGGCGAAAGTCGCCTAATTTTAAGGCTACTATGGGACTAGGCCTGTACAAGGCTTTCTTTCTTTCTCCGTAGGTGGCCGAGGGTCTATGGGGGGGGCCCAGAAATGAGATTGAGGAGAAAGCCTAGGGGAGTGACTGGAGGAGGGGGGGAGGCGGCGCAAAAATCAAGGCCTTCTTGTGAGTGGCTGGAAGGCGTAGCTGTCAATTACTGCCGCCTGTGCCCTGGCATTCTAGCCCTGTCACACACACAGAGAGAGACAGAGGGAGTGTGAGTGGGGCCCTGCTGATGCCGCGGCAGGAGCCCTGCATCCTGTCCGAGGTCTACTGCCGCTTCTGTGACGGCTTCGTCTCTGCCTACGTTCACAAGCCTGCCGAGCATTCAACGACCAGTCTTCAGAGCCCGGTGCAGCCTTTACGATGCCGAAGGGAGGTGAGGAAGAAGCGGCGATAAAAGGCGGAGAGGGGAGCAGGAGGAGGTAGGTGCTTGTTGGGAGCGTTGTGGGGGAATAGAGAAGCGGGAGGGGAGAGGGGGTTGCTCTGTTGTCGCAGCAGGTGCCTCTCATTCTGGAGGCTGGGTGTGTATGGCGGGCTGGCCAGCGCACGATTATTCCAGTCCTAGTGCGGAGAGATGCGGCGGCGGGCTTTCCTGCCGCTGGTTGGTGCTGACTGGCTGGTGCTTGGGTGTATGATGTGAGAGAGGAAGGAAGGAGAGTTGCAGACGGGGCGGACGTTCTGGCGGAGCAACTGGGCGGCGGAGGATGTGGAGGAGTTGGAGGTGGAGCTGGAGAGGGACGCCCTGCATGGACTCGGCATCACCGTCGCCGGCTATGTCTACCGGAAGGGTTGGAGTTTTTGTGGATATGATGTTTGTTTTTGACAGTTTCTACGCCAAATTGTAATTTATTTCGAAATACAGATTTTGAATAGCATTTTTAGGCTTAGGGGGACTTTTAAAGTTGGAGCAATTTATGAAATAAAAAATGCGAAAAAAAGAAAAATGAATAACTTTCAAAAAGGGATTAGAACGTTCCTAAAGTTTCCTTCTAATTTTGTGCTAATTTTGGCTTTCCTTCTAATTTAGTGCTAATTTTGGAAAAGTCCGGGAACGTATTGGAGGGTTTGAAAATTGTGATACTTTCGTTTCTCAATGATATATAAAATATTACAAGAAGCAATTAGCAGGAATTTGTTTAGTAAATTGTATCATAACATTGTCCAGAAAGGCAAGTAGCTTCTAGCAAATGGCCTTGGAGACAGGAACGTGAGACATATCTGTTTCAGCAACTCAACAGAATCTGTGTTAGGCAGGTGAGAGAGAGAGGCAGTGATAAGGAGGAAGAATGAGGTAGTAGTAGTAGATGAGTCCCCATTAGGGGATATGGGAAAAGGGGGCATAGAGGGAGGCGAGGGGCGTAGCTCAGGAGGGAGGGGGCAAATGGCACGTCGAGGAAGGGGGCGCTGGGCTGAGGCGCGGAAATGAGGCAGGGCAGCTTGATATCCGGGCGTCAGAGCGCGCACTCTTCGGTGCCCAGCCTCTCCTCCTTCTACTTTGCCTCTTTGCCCTCTCCCTTCCTCCTTCGCCCTCCAGTCTCAGTCCTCAAATCACCCCCTCCACAGGCCCACTTTTCCGAGGCCCTGCAGCCCTCTAGTGAGAAGAGAAACGCATTTGCTGCCTTCTTTAGGGGGAATGCTTCCGAATATGGGAAGAGAATGAAAATCAAGAGGAAGAGGAAAAAATAGGAAGAGGAGAATTTGCTGCAGGTGGCTTTAGGTGTATAGGATTTGCGCATCGCTTTTCTTGCCCAGATTTTAATGTTTTTTTTGGTTACATCTGTTAAAAGGCAGTTTGCGAGAGGATTCAGAGACCTTGTAGGAGGGGTATTCCATTTCCCAAAAATCGAAGGTTCGAGATGGGAACAGTGGTGGGTAAACGTAAAAAAACGCGATTTTCCATTTACATCCATTTACGTTGAGTTGGTCCATTTTTTCCTGCCATTTACGTGCATATATTTTTCCATGCGTTTATTTAAAGTTTCTAGTTCAATATGTTTACGTTTACAAGTTGCATTTACCCATGTCCTGATTTCCTTCATTTTGAAACTGGAGCTTTTCTTGGGGACTTGAAACAGCTAACATAGCATTGTGAGACCAGCAGAAGACGACGCCGTGTGGCTTTGTGCCAATCCAGCCGTTGGGCAGAGCTGACCATGCTGCGTTTTTCTTATCCACCCCCATTTCACAGATATTCTACAACACCCAAGTGAGTCTAAAGCCTATAAGAGTGTGCAGAAATGCGTAATCTTCAGCCAACCTCATTCAGGGGTGTAGATAAAGGCTGCGCAGTTTGTGCACTCCCAGTCCCAGCAAAAGCATCCACAGCGTCTTTTATTGAAAACTTAATTTTTACTGGCCCAGCACTAAACTCCACTGCCAAAGCCACCAAAAGGCAACGCAAGATATCTTCATACATTTTGCTAGAGTGAGGATTCAGAGGCAGGAGGGTGAGGAAAGCCATAATCGCACAAAGGTCTCAGCCATGAGAGTGACCTTGTCAGCCTTGAGACCAGAACCGGCACCTTCTCACCTGTGTCGAGAACTGGGCCTATTTCGGTCCTGGGTAAATGCAAAAATTCCAGGATTGCATCTATTTACTTTGCGTTTTTTTCCATTTTGAAAATGACAGTTTTTTTTTCCATGCGTTGCTTTTTTCCGTTTCATGATGCGAAATGAGGAGAAGTACACTTACGTATACAGTTTCCCGTCCGTCCCATTTACGTTTACCCCACACTGGATGGGAATCGTGATTAGGCCATGGGTTTAGTCCATATTCATCTGAGATCTCAGCCCAACAAACCCTGGCCCAAAATATGACTTTATTGCTGAGAATTGGGCATTTTTCTAACACCTCATAACATAACTTTTTTGAGCTCTGGCTGACCTAAAAATCAATTTTTGGCCAAATTCAACCAGAATTTAGAATCAATTTTAAAAATTTTGAAAAATTAATTGAAAATTTTTATTTTGGAAAATAATTTTGAAATTTGTTGTAGATTTGTGGGTTGATTGATATATAATAGTCTGGGGTTCGTCAAATCTTTCGGTTCAATTAGGCCAAAAATCGATTTTTAGGTCAGCCAGAGGTCAAAAAAGTGAGTGTTAGAAAAATGCCCACTACTCACCGAGTGCTCGGCAATAGCCAAAAAACTGCCATCGGCTCGCGACATCGATCAGGATCTCGATCGGCATCAGAGATGGAGTGATGGGTCGTATCGAGATTTGCCATCGCGCTCGGCATATACTTTTTCTCCGGCCACTTGCAGTGCGTTTTTCGATGGGGGCGAATGCTTGAAAATGTTTGTAAATATGCTCCCTAGTCCCTAAGCTTCAACGTAGGGATGGGGGAGGCTCCCTATGTTATATCATAGGGAGGGGGGGCCTCCCTATGCTTCAACACAGGGACGGGGGAAGCTCCCTATGTTATGACACAGGGACGGGGGAGGCTCCCTATGTTATAACATAGGGAGGGGGGGAGCCTCCCTATGCTTCGACACAGGGACGGGGGAGGCTCCCTATGTTATAACACAGGGACGGGGGAGGCTCCCTATGTTATAACGTAGGGACGGGGGAGCCTCCTTTTGTTTCAACACAGGGACGGGGGAGGCTCCCTATGTTATAACACAGGGACAGGGGGAGGCTCCCTATGTTATAACATAGAGACGGAAGAGCTTCCTATGTTATAACATAGGGACGGGGGAGGCTTCCTATGTTATAACATCGGGAGAAGGGGCCTCCATATGCTTCAACACAGGCAAGGGGGGAGGCTTCCTATCTTTATAACATAGGGAGAAGGGGCCTCCCTATGCTTAGAAACACCGGGAAGGGGGAGGCATAGTCCATGCCTATAGACCCCAAAATAGGCGCCTGCTTGAACTACAAATGCTCCAATTTACTTATTTATGCATCCTAGATGCTCAAATGACATTTATCATGCATTCAATTGCACAGAAAAGGCCGGAAAAAGTTTTTTCATCTCGAGCGCATCCATTGAGGTTTTCACAGCTCTTGATGCCGTGCGTTCCAGCCTCGATCACCTTTCCAATTTTCCCGTTTTCCCATCCTCAGATGTGGCATCGAGTACTCACTCTTTGGGAGAAAAAGCCATATTTTGGGCCAGGGTTTGTTGGGCTGAGATCACAACTGAATGGACTAAAACCATGGCCTAGTCAGGATTCTCAGCTCAAACCTTGCGATTTTTTGGAAGTGGAATGCCCCTCTGCAATCTGCATCCTCTCACAGAGCACCTCTCAAAGCCGTTCTCTAATGACTGTTGAATTTTTATAAAAATGCTCTGCAGATAAATACTGTTGACGAGACTTAAAGTAGAAAAAGCTATAGTGGAAGTGTCAAAAATAAGTGCTATAGTGGAAGGCACGTTCATAGAAGTTGTTTTTCTGAATAAAATTTGAAATTTCGATCCCTTGAGTAAAATAGGCGTGTATCCATACATTCAAACTTATAACTATCTTTTCATCACTTTCTTAAAAACTTAATTGAAAGATAATCAACTTTATTGTGTGCTACTTTTAAAAATGTGGCTCACTTG
>JASANA010011787.1:0-14539 GCA_030248095.1 Ptycholaimellus sp. GST1_10 | reverse complement strand
TATTGCTTATAGACCCACACCCCTTTTCGGGTGAATCCTTAGTACTGCCCCCAGGCCAAGTCCTGGGCGGCAGTTCAAAAATTAAGACCAGGACATTAAAAGTTGGAAATTTCAAATAAACCTCATGCATCCATGTTATGGGTATACATGGCCTCGTTTTTCAAATCGATTCAGTGAGAATCTGGTCACTGAATGGCAGTAGCTTTGGACTGAAAAATTGTAGTGAAATTGGCAAATTTGTGCCCTAATTGTTTTGTTATGTTATGTAAGTGAAGTGTTATGTTACGTTATGTATTAGTGTACTAGCAACCCCATTGGGCTCCATAAAAGGTCAAACAGCTGATACCCTGGCACGCAGTGCATTGAGTACCTGAGTGCTGCAGGTAGGCCAAGCAAGCATATTATGGCAATGCAACTTGCCCCAAGCACAGTGAACCTCCCTACAATGGTCTAAATCAGTGTGCCAATGGGGAAAAATGAGACCAGGACATTAAAAGTTGGCATTTTCAAATAAACCTCATGCATCCATGTTATGGGTATACATGGCCTTGTTTTACTTTATTCAGTGAGAATCTGGTCACTGAATGGATAGTTTGGACCTGAAAAAAATTTAGTGAAATTTGCAAATTTGTGCCCTAATTGTGTTTGTTATGTTATGTAAGTGAAAAGTGCTCAATGTCAAATGTCACGTATTAGTGTACTAGCAACCCCATTGGGCTCCATAAAAAGGCTCAGCAGCCAATGGGATGCAGTGCATTGAGTACCTGAGTGATGCAGGTAGGCCAAGCAAGCATATTATGGCAATGCAACTGGCCACAAGTAGTGAAACTCCCTAACAAGCTTCAGGTTTGAGGGGGGGGGGATTGGGGAAGGGAAGGGAAGAACCTCTTTCACGAAGGCCTCATCCCTCATTCAGCTACTCAACCTTGAAATATCCCCTCATCCAAGCCAGAGATGAAGGGAACGACCAGGGGAAGAGAAGCTGTGGAAGGACAGAGGAGGGAAGGGAAGGTCATGGGGAAGGGAAGCGTTGGTGGAGTTGGTGGAGGGAAAGGGAAGGTCATGGGTGAGGGAAAAGGGAAGGACAGGGGATGGAAGGGAAGGTCCAGGGGAGGAATTGGAGGTCGGTGGAGGGAAGGGAAGGTCATGCGGAAGGGAAGGTCGGTGTAGGGGAGGGAAGGACATGGGGGAGGGAAGGGAAGGACAGGGGATGGAAGGGAAGGTCCAGGGAAGGAATTGAAGGTCGGTGGAGGGAAGGGAAGGTCATGGGGAAGGGAAGGTTGGTGTAGGGAAGGGAAGGTCATGGGGGAGTGAAGGGAAGGACAGGGGATGGAAGGGAAGGTCCAGGGGAGGAATTGAAGGTCGGTGGAGGGAAGGGAAAATCATGGGGAAGGGAAGGTTGGTGGAGTTGGTGGAGGGAAGGGAAGGCCATGGGGGAGGGAAGGGAAGGACAGGGGATGGAAGGGAAGGTCCAGGGGAGGAATTGAAGGTCGGTGGAGGGAAGGGAAGGTCATGGGGAAGGGAAGGACAGAGGATGGAAGAAGGGAATGTCCAAGGGAAGGGAAGGAAGGTCAGGGGAGGGAAGGTCAGGGGAGGGCAGGTCCAGGGAGAGGGAAGGTCCAGGGGAGGAATTGAAGGTCAGTGGAGGGAAGGGAAGGTCATCGGAAGGGAAGGACAGAGGAGGCAAGAAGGGGATGTCCAAGGGAAGGGACGGACGGTCTGGGGAGGGAAGGTCAGGGGAGGGAAGGTCCAGGGGAGGGAAGGTCCAGGGAGGAATTGAAGGTCAGTGGAGGGAAGGGAAGGTCATCGGAAAGGAAGGACAGAGGATGGAAGAAGGTAAGGTCCAAGGGAAGGGAAGTGAGAACTTTTATTTTAGTAAAAATACACCATTGCATTTACATAACATAACGCTATACTCACTTTTCTTACGCATAACATAACTCTATACCCACTTTTCTTACGCATAACATAACTCTATACCCACTTTTCTTATGCAGCACATAACATGTAAGCCTGTTTTCTCCCGCATAACATAACATATTTCCTATACATAACATAACAATCTCGGTTATGTTATGTGAAAGTAATGTTATGTTATGCGTATGTTATGTTATGCAAAAAATATTTTTATGTTATGTTATGCGGATTTTTTATGTTATGTTATGTGGTAGTACGTTATGTTATGTAACTTAAATTGACCCCAAATTCAGGTGAAAAAAATTTACTGTCGAGGTGTACCAATTTTTGAGTGATCTTATAGAAATGATTGTTTCTCAAGTTCTTCTCGATGAAATGAGCCATAAATTTTTATAAAATCAAGGAGGGTTGGAGCTACTTCCACACCAAATTTCAACTCTCTAGGTTATTGTTGGATGGAGAAATAAATTTTTAAAGTAAGGTGTACGGAAAAGGCCTCCCCACCCCTGTGCGTTAGAAACGTATTCCTTGTCCAAAATTATATACATAATTAGTCAATTTCTGGCATAAATCACCATGATCCAGTCTAGAACTGATTTTGCGTGCTAAAATAATTTCATACACTTCAAAAACAAGGATAAATTAATTTAATGTGGAACTTATTCATCCATTTTATTCACAAGTAATCGAAAGATAAAAGATTACACATATTTTAGGGTAAGTATAACCAACCCATTATATAACAGAACATCTATTAACAAGTATATGGCGCAGAGCGCAATAGGTGACCGCGGAGCTAAATACCCCACAAAACAGGAGTTTGATTCAAAGAATAGGTGTTTGAAACGGCAGGGGAATAGTTCAATAGCTTTGGGTTTGGTCCCACCCCTCCAGTTTGTGTAAATTTTTATTACCTTTCAGGGAAGTAAAAGTTTGTCCAAATCCGTTGAGAATTAGCCTTTTCTCAGCATTAACCATTTTCCAAACTTTCTATCCAAAAAAGTGATGTTTCAAGTGATCAAATTCCGAGTCTACCCCTCCTGATCTTCCTAAAATTTTATTACCTTTCAGGGAAAAAAGTTTGTCCAAATCCGTTGAGAATTCGCCATTTCTAAGCATACCCCAGTTTTCAAACTTTATACCCAAAAAGTAATGTTTCAATTGCTTAAATTCCGGGTCTACACCTCCAGTTCTTCCGAAACTGCTATTACCTTTCAGCAAAAAAAAGTCTGTCCAAATCCGTTGAGAATTTGCCATTTCTCAACATACCCCATTTTTCAAACTCTACCCAAAAAAGTAATGTTTCAAATGCTACCGGACCAGTTCCACCCCCCAGATCTTCCTAGAAATTTATTACCTTTCAGGAAAAAAAAGTTTGACAAAATCCTTTGAGAATTGAGCCTTTTACATCATACCCAAATGTTCAACCTTTCTACCCAAAAAAGTAATGTTTCAAATGCTCGGAAACCGGGTCTACCCCTCCAGATCTTCCTAAAATAGCATTACCTTTCAGGGAAAAAAAAGTTTGTCAAGATCCGTTGAGAATTCGCCCGGGGCCAGCATTTCCAGATATATATATATATATATATACGTATAAGGACAAAAGTTTAGTAACCTCTATAGACCGCAGAGCGGCCCTTCGGGCCGCTCCGCGGTCAAAAACTTGAATTTGCAGGTAAGCGCTGAAATTCATAAAATGGACGAAAAAACTGACGAAATTTTCGACGCTATGATTGAAGAAATGGTAAAGAAGGATTTTCTTCCTCTTTTTATGAATCAAACCCATGAAATACTTGTTTCACTATATTTTTTCAATTTTGGATCATTGGAGTGTATTAACAAGTTTATCAAATGTTTTTAAATATTACTATGGATGCGAATTTATGTCAAGAGCTTTTAGTTTTTGGCGATTGACAAAAAATTAGATAATAATTTTGTGAATATACAATTTTAAAATTTCTGAACAAACCATATCTAGATTTATTTGGCACAGCTGCACATAAAAGCAGACAAGGTATTCTCGGCTATTGCCAAGATACGCGGCCTTTGCCCCAAGTATAAGCTAAAGCAACGTTAGTAAACCACCCATATTAGTAAACCACCACCCATACCCTCTTGTCATAATCAGCTGGTTTAATTCAAACGCCATAAAGTTATGCTTGTTCAAATTTTCAAAACATCAAATTTTTAGGTTTTTGAACATGATTAAATAAATGACAAATATTTCGCAAATTGCATTTTAAAGCTTCAAGATAATACCATCTAGATGGATCTTCATACCAAAATTCGGCTATTTTTATTATAAAACCATTGGGGCCGTGCGAGTGGAGCGGAAGCACGGTCCCCTCTTAGCCAAGGACAAACCCTATTACAGCTTTTGAAAATATGACTGGCTGCCAAATATTCTATGGGCAAGTTACAGAGCTATGAGTAGGCTCAATGGACGCAGCAGACACAGAGCTTTAATTAAAAAAAAATTTGCCAAATTTAGTTGAGAATTGGGCAAGTTATGGCCAAAAAACTTTTTAAAAAGTGTCCGTCCGTTATCCGTCCGCCATCCGCCATCTGCCGTCCGCCATCTGCCGTACGTTCTGTTCGGGAGGCATACTGGCAATATCTGGGGCTCCAGTCTCAACGTCACTATAGTATATCGACCCTGGAGGGTGACATTAGGCCCTCAGAATTTTGATTTTTGGCCTCCTTTATGCCGAAATTGAGGTTGGAAAGTTGATTGAATGTAAGGACCCTTACAAAAAAAATCGAAAAACTTGAATGAAATTTTTTTGAAGCCGTTTTGGGCAATAACAAAGACAGATTCGGAAACCTTGTCAAAAACTACACCAAACTAGACCAAAAAACATTGAATTTTCAAAACAAAATTTTGACTTACTGAGCCCTAGGGTGCTTTATAAGAAACCTAAAAAAGTCATGCTGCCCAGTGGCAATGTTTTAAGTTTATTTAGAGCCTAGATATGGAACAGGCTCAAAAAAAATATACGATTTGATAGCAAACAACCATATGTGCAAATCTGGTCTTCACAGGCTTCTACCAGGCCATGGTGTACAAGCAGCTCATCATCAACTTCGTCTTGGGACATTTTAAAGGGTTTTTGGCCTCAATAACCGCATCATATAGGTAAATTGGGGCGTATATTACAAATCGTGTGTCCATTTGCTTACACATTTTCTTCATGGGCTTCCACCAGGCCGTGGTGAACAAGCAGCTCATCATCAACTTCGTCTTGGGGCATTTTAAAGGGTTCTTGGCCTCATTACCACATCATATAGGTAAATTTGGGCGTAGATTACAAATCTTGTGTCCATTTGCTTACACACTGTCTTCATGGGCTTCTACCAGGCCGTGGTGTACAAGCAGCTCATCATCAAATTCGTCGTGGGGCATTTTAAAGTATTTTTAGCCTCAAACTCTGCACCATATACGTAATTTTGGGCGTACATTACGAATCTGGGGTCCATTTGCATCCACTTTGTCATCATTGGCTTCTACCAGGCTGTGGTGTACAAGAAGCTCATCATCAACTTCGTCTTGGGGCATTCTTAAGGATTTTTTGCCTCAAACTCTGCACCATATAAGTAATTTTGGGCATACATTACCAATCTGGGGTCCATTTGCTTCCACCTTGTCATCATGGGCTTCTACCAGGCCGTGGTCAGCAAGCAGCTCATCATAAACTTCATCTTAAAGCATTGTACATATTGGGCTTCTGGTGGATTTTTGGCCTTTGGCTGTTCAAAGTGGATGAAACGATGGCGAGGAGAAGGGTGAAAATGGCATTGAGGACGGCCCAGAATTCTCCCCATTCACCCTCCGCACCTCCCTGCCAGTCGCCGTGCATGTTCACCTGTAGCTCATCCATATTTCCTTGCTCCTACCCTCTTTAAAGACTATGAAAGAATGTTGTACGCTTATTTTCGAGTAAGTTTTAGAAATATTCTGACCAGGAGTAAAACTAAAACTACTAAGAGAAGGATACTGTTTGGCAGTTTGGCTACCTGCTTGGCTGATTCAGTTGCTTCTTCCAGGAGAACCTGTGGATGCATTCTTTGAAGTTTGAACAAAATGAATTAAAATACCGTTTTTTGCTGCTTTTTCTGCAGTCTCTTCGAGAGAGCAAGTGAGTTAGGCAAAGGGCAGGAAACCTGGGAGGTGAGCATTTCAGCCGAAGTCTCTGGACCGGGGCTACCGCCAGTGGGATCCACGGGGAAGGCGAGACGATTAAAGGCTGGCTCAGAGCCACGCAGACAAGGCCAACAGCTACTCCAGCACCTCGTAAGTTCGGCCAGACTTCGCGGCAACGGGAGTTTGTTCTGGAACAAATCCTAAGTCGGTTTTTTCTAGGTAAGAATCGGTGGATACAGAGGGCATGGTGGGGTTTTAGAAGAATAAGCGCACCTTTTGCTTGCTAGCGGCTAAGAAGAAGAGGGTGAGGAGGAGACTCAGCGTGACGACAACCAACAGGAACTCGTAGACGTCCACTGAAAGCCACTATTGCTGAGACTAGAGGTGGAACTGTAAAATGGACGGGTAGCGCCAAACAGTGTTGCCGTTTTTGGTCCCAAAAAGTTATACATTAAAATTAAAAATATAGAGTGCTAAAAATTATAGATACATTAAAAATAAAATATTGTATAACAGCCCTTATACAATATAATATGGAATATGTATTGTGTACCATATTGTATAATATTTATACATTACAATATACTATGCTGACTTGCACTTTTTGCATGTTGCACTTTTTGCATTTTGCACTTTTTGCATGTTGCAGATTTTGCAACTTGGTTTTTTTCTAACTTGAATTGTTTTGTCACCACCATAGCTAGAGACCAGACATGTTGGCATCGTGAGCCCACAATGAGAAACCAAACGAAATGCAATGAATGCACAACTTGAAGCAATTATCACTGGAGAAATTTCATCCTTAAGCTTGACAAGTAATAAAGTCACTGGGCAGAAAATAATTGACAGAATTTGAGTCTTTGACTGGGCAAAACTAAAACCAGACACAACAGAAGGAGTCTCTGTGACATAGAACAAGCGTTTGGCGACATGAGCTTTATTGTCAACAAAAATAATCTCGGCATTGAGGAGATCTTTAGAAGTGTGATTGCGGATACCATTGGCCAGGATCCCCATGAAGCTGAACACTCATTCTATCTACAGCTGACTTGCCCTGCCTTTCACCAGTTGGTTGTTTGGGGGGGATTACAGCTGTGCCTGAGGATGGTGTAGACAAGAGCTCCAGGGCCATTGGCTGCAAGTTGCATATTATGCTAGTTGCAATATGTGCAAGTTGCAAAATGTGCAAGTTGCGAAATGTGCAAGTTGCAAAATATGCAAGTTGCAAAATGTGCAAGTTGCATTTTATGTGAGTTGCAGAATGTGCAAGTTGCAGAATGTGCAACTCGAGCAGAGTCAGCTGGTGAGGATAACCTTTGCAGGCAATGGTGCTGTCTAGGAAGTTCTGCAGCTGGGTGTTGACGTCAATCCTAGGCTGACTCAGTTGCTGGGAGGATGAGGATGATAACTACTGCAGCTTTCAAGCTCTGCCAGCGGCCCCCCCCCCCCCCATCACAGAGTCATCTGCATCAAGAATCTAGTCCATAAGGTGAACTGCCTTGGTGAACCGTGGGACGTCTTGGAGGCTGCTTTGGACGTAGTAGGACTAGGCTCTTCCTCAGGGTTGTTGTGCTGTAGACGGCTGATGATGTAGGTCTTTGCGGCTTCCAGGAGTGTCAGAGGGAATCCCTGGATGGATGGAGTTGAAAGGTAACTTTTTGCAAGTTGCAGATTTTGCAAGTTGCAGATTTTGCAAGTTGCAGATTTTGCAAGTTGCAGGTTTCGCAAGTTGCAGATTCTGCAAGTTGCAGATTATGCAAGTTGCAGATTTTCCAAGTTGAAAGGCTAACAGTGCAAAGCGCCGCTCCAGAGAAGCACGTAGGGTCTCCATGGCTTGGTGGACAGAGCGTTGGAGGCAATCCATTCCTGGTGGCTGTTGAAGGAACTTTTTGCAGTGCAGTTTGAGGCACTGGACATCAGCAACCACATCTAGAAGCATTTATGTCTCATCTTGTCTATACTCCGAGTTTGGGAAACTTACAGCTTAGTGTCGGTTTCCCAGCTTGCTGGTGGCACTGGATGACAGCGCAGAATGGCTTCAGAAGGGCGTGGAGCGAGTGGAGGATTTCCCAGTAGCTGCGTGAGAGGTTTGGCATCTTGTGCTCCTCCAGGGCTTTAGCGAAATTTGACGTGGTCGTGAGCAACGACAAGCTGCATGAACACTGACAGCATGAACAAGGCCAGCAGTTTCAGGCCGATTTGAAGGAGCCAGCCTTTAGTTTGTAGAAGGGGGTGGGGGTGGGAGAGGAATGGGGAGTTTAGGTAACCGGCACAGACAGGAACAAAGGCGCCGACGGCTAGGACGACAATGAGGGGGACGTGGTAACGGAAGGTGAAGGAGGATGCCTGCCGGCTGACCAGGACACAGATCTCCAGGTACGTCATCCTCTCCCCCGACGGCAATGCCACGCCGTGCTGTCATTGCACAATGATCGGCGTTGAAGCGGATGGAGTGGCGGCGTACGGTGTTGAAGTTGATGGAGTGGCTGAGCCAGCCAGGGGCAAGCTGGTGGCTGAAGCCTTTGTATGCTTGCTCTTTGTCCACACTCAGGCTCACCAGCTCCCGACCCATGTGAATCAGCTGAGCGCAGCACGAATGCTCGTCAAACGGGAACTGGCTGTAGTCCTCAAAGACACCGCCCTTCAGTCTAGTAGCCCCCCCCGAATTTGAAGATGCCTTGGAGCAGTCTACGCGTAGGTTGTCGAACATGAAGTTGCTGATGACGGAGCCATTGGTGTGCGCGGTGACAACGCTGTGCACCCGATCATCCGTGTTCATCCTGTCGGGGAGGGGATGGGATGGGATTAGGTAGAAGAAGGCAGAAGTAGGTAGAAGGAAAAGGAACCCACGCTGGAATCGTGGGGCCCAAAGGTCTTTGCCGCCAATGCCCTGAATGCTCTCTTCGCTGATGTCAGCATAGAAGATGGTCACATTGACATGGACAAATTTTTGGCTGTCGCGGTGATGCGCCATGGTTGAAGCCTGCGGCTGCCAAGGAATATCCTTTGGAAAGTTTGCACAGCATGGAGTAACCTGGTGACAGATGCATTTACTGTTCCCGCTTCCCGCCACCACTCGTGGATCAAACCATTTCTGCAGCATCCTCTTACTTCCCTGACTCAAGCTGGGTATGTAAGTCGTGAAGCAACCATGGTGAGGAAACCGCTCGCCTTGGCCGCTCCTCCGTCTCTCGGCTGTAAAACGCTACTCCAATTCTTTTCAAAAACTCTTCATTGACTAGGTCTCTGGCTGAGTTAGCAAGATTGGGAGAGTAAAATGGAAGAATCTGGATCCAGGGTGTCCACATAGGCGGATATGAGGTGAACGGGGAGAGGTGGGCGGGTCTTCAGCTCCGACTTGTCATAGATCCGATTCTAAAAGCAGAGCTGGAGTAAAAACAAGAGGAAGGGGGGGGGGATGGGAGAGGAGAGGAGAGGAATGGGCAAACCTGAGAGCTGGGCGCCAGGGTGGCCAGCATATGGCAAGACATCTAGTAGCGGAAGTTGAATCCTTGTTGTCCACTTGACTTGCTTGCCTTGCTTTCTATCCTGGCCCGGCCTTCACCGGGCCTGGCCCGGCCTTCACTGGGCCTTCACTCGAAGAAACAGATAGAGCCTGTAAGGTACGTCCACGGACCTCCAGAGACGCGTCTAGACGGCGCGTTTCATCACCGTCTGGGTGGACTTCGGCAACTCCCAGCCCATCCAGGGCCTCACCGTCATCTACCAAGAGTGCTTCCAGGGCCTTTCCGGAAAGGCCCGCCCTATCGGTGTAATCCTCTTTGGGTGTGGCGGAGAAGTTTGCGGAGGAGAGTTCAGGTGCGGGCACGGAGACATCCAAGCACTTCAGCACCGCCTTCCCATCCATCATCAACTCCAGCTTCACCATCACCTACACTGACTCCAAGTGCTAAGGGGGCTCTAGCCAGCAGCTATCCCCCTCAACCTAGGTCCACCCTTTCTCTTCCAAGTCTTTGCTGGCCTCCAACTATCTCAGGATGGGAGACCTCTTCATTGCTCAGCAGCAGCACGTGGATGCCTGCTCAATCTACTGCCTGGCACCCAGGGGCCTCCACAACAGCATGCACAAGCTCACCTGCTCCACCTGCAACCAGGTCTACTGCTGCTCCGGCTACGACGCCCTCTTCCGCCCTGCAGGCAGCGCCACCATTGAGATCTTCAACCGGATCATGCTTGCCATCGCACCCCCCAATGCCCATGGCTTTCGCTTCCAGTGCCACAGATGCCAGCTCGCCCTTGCCATCAATGAGCCCGCCAGTCTCCAGGAGCAGGAGGAGAACGCCAACATCCCAACCAGCTGGCCATTCAGAACCCGCCTCCTCAACATCCCCGTCTATGACTACATTGGGCCCCGCAGAGACACCATGGATTGTCCGGCGGACCGCCGCCTGTTGCCGCCTCAAGACCGCCCCGGCAGCCAAGGCTCCACTGCAGATTGGGCCTCCGCGGCCCAGCATGCCCTGCGGCCAGATGACCACCGACCCTGGCAGCAGGACGTGAGCATTGGCGGGAGCCATCGCCATGGGGACTTCAGCAACCGGGCGACGAGTTGCCAGATGAGCCGGCCGTCGTGCCATGAACACCAAGATGACGACTCCAGCCGCCAGACGAGCAGAGGCCGGGACTGCAGCCTGACCAGAAGCAGCTGCAGCCACCACACCTCCCGCTCTGGCCAATCTACTATCTCTGAGCTTGTGCTCCGGCACCTGGTCCATGCCATCCAAGACCTGGCCAGCGTCTGCCAACAGCCGCCTGCCTACCAGCACATCCACCAGAGACCACCGCCGCCGGCCTACCAGCCGCCACCGGCGCCCGTCCAGCCTGCCGCCCCGGCCCTGCTGGCTCTGGCGCCCGTCCAGCCTGCTGCCCTGGCCCCACCGGCTCCGGCACCCGTCCAGCCCGCCGCCCCAGCCCTGCCAGCTCCGGCGCCCGTCCAGCCCGCCACCCTGGCCCCGCCGGCTCCAGCGCCCATCCAACCCGCCGTCCCAGCCTTGCCGGCCCCGGCGCCCATCCAGTTCGCCGCCCCAGCCCCGCCGGCCCCGGCGCCCATCCAGCCCACTGCCCCAGCCCCGCTGGCCCCGGCGCCCATCCAGCCCGCCGCCCCAGCCCTGCCGGCCCCGGCATGCATCCAGTTTGCCACCCCAGCCCAGCAGCCAGCCCCGGCGCCTGACCAGCCGGCCTTCGCGGCTCCACTGCCGCAGGCTTTCAACCCCTACGCACCGGCCTCTGTGCCCCAGGCATGGCAGTCGGGTGCGTACTTTGGGGCAGCTGCTGCCGCCGCCACAGCGCTGCCGCGGGCCACCCCCTACGTTTCGTTGTGGGGGCAGCCCCGGCGGCCCCGGCGCCACTGCCGCCTCTGGCCCAGGCAGCTCCGCTGCCTGCGCAGGAAGCCCCCGGGGGCCATCATCAACCACCGAACCCCGGGGCCCTCCGCCGGCCACACTGCCATGGCAGCCGCCTCCCGGAGTACCGCCGCCGCAGCCCCTGGCCAGGGGCCTGCACCGCCTCCTGGACCAGGGCACCCGATACCGCCCAACCACTATCCCGCCTACTTTCCACAAGCACAGTGGCCGGGGTATGGGGTGGGGTATGGCTCGGGTTGCGCCCCACACTACAGCCTGCCCAAGATCAAGCACACGGCAGAGACGTTCGATGGCTCCAACATCACCAAGTACTCTCGCTTCCACTCCTGGGTGACCAACTTGATGGAGCAGATGCCAATGCCTGAGCAGGACAAGTTCTACTACCTGTACAATTTGCTCAAAGACTGCGCCAAGTCCAAGATCACCCGCCTGGATCCCAACACCCTGGGAAATTTTGGCCGTGCCCTCACCGCCTTGGACGCCAACTACCAACGTGCTGACCTCCTCAAGACTGCCCTGTTCCAGCAGCTGACCGAGTGGCCAATGGGGATCGACGAGGACCTGGACAGCATGGAGGCGCTGGCGGATGGCCTCTCCAAGATCCTGGACCAGCTCCTGGCCGCTGGTGTCCCCGACAGCACCACCAATGCCTACGCGTACTCTGTCTTCTCAAAGCTCCCCGCCAGCCTCGCGCTCGACATCCAGTGCAACTGGGCCAGAAGAGGCGAGGAGCCAGTACCCTCCATCCCTGAGCTCATCGTTGACCTATGCGCCAAGGTCAACCTGCTCCGCCACCATGCGGGTCCCGGCCCGATGATGGCGATGCGGGTGGGGGCGTCGTTTGATGCCAGCGGATGGGCAAAGGAGGCGAGCCCCAAAAATCAGAAACAAAGCGCGGCAAAGGCAAAAGCCAGCGCCAAGCCAGAAACAAAGGGGGAGGGGCGGCAGAAGCCATCCCAACCCAGGGCCTGCCCCTTCTGCTCGGACTCCGGCCATGGCACCATTGGCTGAAAGAAGGTCGTCTCCTTGGAGGAGCGCAAGGCCAAGGTCAAGGCCAACAAGTGCTGCTACAACTGCCTCTCCTGCCGGCATGGTAAGCGCGACTGCCCGAGTGAGAACTGCTGCTGATGCTGCGGCAAAGCTCACCACATGGCCTTCCATCCCCCGGAGTGGGAGACCCGGCCAAAGAAGGAGTCAGTGAAGAAGGAGATGGCAAAGAAGGAGCTGGCAAAGTCCAGCGCTGCCGCGGCCGCCAAGGCCAAGGGCGCCAAGGGCGCTGTGATCCTGCCCACCTTTGAGGCCAAGGCCACCAGGCCCCAGCACAAGGTCAAGAGCGCCGTCACCGTCAAGGGCATCCTTCACTCCGCGTCTTCCTTCTCCTGGTTCCGGCTTGACGTCGCCCAACAGCTCAAGCTCGGACTCCTCCCACCCGAGCAGGTGGACCTCGCCTACACCAGCGCCCAGCACCCCATCCAACTCCGCACCCAGCCAGCCATGGTTCAGGTGTGGGGCAAGGGGGGCAAGATTGTCATCCTCAAGGCCTACACAGCAGACAGCGTCTGCGCTGAGTTCTCTGTCGGCGGCTTCCAGCTCCAACCGGGCCTACTCTGCGACATTGACCTGGCCAAGGTCACCAATCTGCCCAGCGCCAAGGCCAAGGCCTTCCGGATGGACCTGCTGATTGGCGCCAATGCCCGCAATGCCTTCATCGGCGCCTCCTGCCCCTGCACTGAGGTCACTCCCCTCCTCACTGCCTACCATCCCTGCCTAGGGGTGGTGCTGGATGGGTACGTGGAGGCAGACAAGTTCAGCAATGGCGGCGGCAGCCATGAGCAGGTCTGCGCCTTTGCTCACGCCCAGCCGATCACCTTCCAGCAGCTCCTGCATTGCCAGCGGAGCTCAACAGCGTCGGTTTCAAGGCGGAGGCTGGCAGCATGGCGATGGTCAACAACAAACAGATGGAAAAGCTGATCAGCAAGATCACCCAGGGCGATGACGGCTCCTTCACAGTGCTGCTCCCCTTCTGCGCTGACGCCGGCGCCCTCACCCACAACTTTGGCCAGGAGTTCTTGAGGGCCCAGAAGACCCACGCCCGCCTCTCCGAGGATGAGGGCCAGGCCTACTACACCAAGTTTGAGGTCCAGGCCAGAGACGGCATTATCGAGCCCGTCACCAAGCCTGCCAAACCAGGTTGCCTAGTTCACCACCCTCAGCAGCACGCAAACTCAGTATTGCTCGGTGTGGTTTTTATGGGGATCTCTGTTGTGGTACTGGGGCTATGGGTCGTCTTTGGGTGCTGTGTCGAGGGGCTCTGTGTCGTCTTTTGGCGCTCTGTCATGGGGCTCTGTGTCATCTTGGGGCTATGTGTCGTGGGACTCTGTGTCGTCTTGGGGCTTTGTGTCGTGGTAGTCGATTTCGTAGTGGTGGGGCTCTGTGTCGTTTTGGGGCTATGTGTCGTCTTTGGCTGATGTGTCGTCTTTGGGTGCTGTGTCGAGGGGCTCTGTGTCGTCTTTTGGCGCTCTGTCATGGGGCTCTGTGTCGTCTTGGGGCTATGTGTCGTGGGGCTCTGTGTTGTGTTGGGGCTATGGGTCGTTGTGGTAGTCGATTTCGTAGTGGTGGTACAAGTCTTGGGGCTATGTGTCGTTGTGGTAGTCGATTTCGTACTGGGGCTCTGTGTCGTTGTGGTAGTCGATTTCGTAGTGGTGGAGCTCTGTGTCGTCTTGGGGCTATGTGTCGTTGTGGTAGTCATTTTTTAACTTTGGGGCTCTGTGTTGTCTTGGGGCTATGGGTCGTTGTGGTAGTCGATTTTGTAGTGGTGGTACTTTGGGGGGGGCTATGTGTCGTTGTGGTAGTCGTACTGGGGCTCTGTGTCGTCTTTAAAAAAAAACTTGGGCTATGTGTCGTTGTGGTAATCGATTTCGTAGTGGTGGTACTGGGGCTATGTGTCATCTTGGTAGTCGATTTCGTAGTGGTTCTGGTGCTCTTGTGTTGTCTCGAGGCTATGTGTCTTCGTGGTGGTACTGGGGCTCTCTGTACTCCATTTCGTAGTGGTTCTGGGGTTCTGTGTCGTCTCGGGGCTATGTGTCTTCTTGTGGTG
>JASANA010011786.1:0-11890 GCA_030248095.1 Ptycholaimellus sp. GST1_10 | reverse complement strand
TTAGAAATGCTTTGCAGTGTTGGTGCTGGAGCTCTGAGGCTAATCTGTGTTGCAAGGTGGGGAGTGCTGGAAGATGATTGCCCCACCAGAGCCTCAACCTCTACTCAGCTGAGAAAGCCACACCTTAACTCCATCTGGCTGCTGGACTGCTTATGAATTGTGCCACTGAGTCACCCTTCATGGACGCCCTTCCCCACTCACCTTTCAGCCTTCCCTTCCGTCCGCCAGAACCACCATGAGCACTTGCACCCATCCCTATGCTGTATGGCTTCATTGTATCTTACACTAAAACAGTGCTGCAGTATTTTTGAAATGTTGCTGGGCAAAGAGAGGAGGCTCTGTTTCAACTTAGCCTGCTGGGCCTAAGGCTGGGCTTATGCAGCTGTGGTAGGTTTTGTTTGTGTAAGTCCTTCAGGGCCATGCTCAGTCATTGAGAGTCTGCCTGCTTATAAGAGCTATGTCCATCTTTCCCAGCCCATGCAGCTTTAAAAATTTTTCCATTTGCCTCTAAAGGTCTAATGCCTAGGCACCAAAGGGCCAAATATGAAGCCAAAACCATACAACCAAGCCCATAAATTTGTGGAAACTCCTGTGTGGATGCAACCCCCTCTCTTAAAGGCTACACCATAGACTGTATATTGAGCTTCCATATGCATACAACTGGGCAGGCACTATTTTGCCTGACATTTGGCCTCTCTATGATTGTTGCCAGTTTATTAGAACAATGTTGAAGTTATTAAAGGTTATTAATTAACTGAAACATCCTCTTTATTATTCTAGTAAATCGGGTTTCGTTGTGATTACACATTGTTATTTGCATATGTTTTCATTAAATGTAAGCATTTCTAGTGCTTTTTTGCAATGTGAAGTGTGCAAATATGAAACTTTAATTAAGTGAAACATAAGTTTTTGAGTAAAGAGGCATAAACCTGCCCACCATCTCTTTGGTACCTGCCAGAGACACTCCCCAGCATTCTTGGCACAAGTGTGTATACTCCTGAATTATTTCAGGTCCTTTTGGCAAGGTTTAGCAAAAAGAATAATTAAAGTACCAAAAAATGGCTGAGAACAAGGTTAAAACGTAACTGCACTTCCCAGAGATTTTTCCAACTGTCTATCCGGGCCCCCCCTTCCTCCTAACTCTTCTGCTCATCTCCATCAGATAATATGTCAATATAGTCTCCATGGTTATACTCAAAGATACACCTCTCTTAGATACACCCTTCCCCCAAAGAACACAATCTTGGAAGGTGCTATATATTCAAGGTTTCATTAGCTCAAAACAGTCTTCTGCACAGAATTCTAAATTCTAACTCAAAGTGTTTGGCTCAATGCTTCTGCATAATCCCCCCATGGCCACTTTGCCCCTCCTCAAGGGGGGGAGTCCCTCCTCAAATGCATTTGCCGCCCCTCAGCCATCCGCCCTTCTCATGTCACCCCCAAATCTGAATATGCTGAGAACCACATGTGTGCAAGGAACCCCCAATCAGTGCTTGAATTTGGTATCTTGTATTTGGGGGATAGTTTGCAATATATTTATTTGGGGGGGACAATTTGTAAAAATTTTTGTTTGGGGGACAATTGGAAAAATTTTTGTTTGGGGGGAGTATTGTAGAAAAATTTTTGTTTGGGGGGCAATTGGAAATAACAAGTACTTTTGAGTTATTATTATGTTGTGGGTCTCTAAATACCATACTGGAAGACTGCCACAGTATACTGTAATTTTGACTAAGCCTAAGAGGGGAACAGAATCAGTATTCTAAGCTGCATTCAAGATAAAGTAGAAAATGTGAGGGGGACTTGTCAGTGGGGGGACTTGACCAGGGGGACACGTCAGTGCGGGGTACGTTGGCGGGGCAGTCTGTTGGGGGGGGTATTTGGGAGCTAGTCAATTTTTACATATAAACAACTTACATATACTGAATTTTCTTTTTAAAAATATAATGCTTTATAGGCTGGGCACGGTGGCTAATGCCTGTAATCAGGGAGCAGGGCTTGTCCCCAAGGTACAACCTTTCAAGATTCTAACCCTTGAATTAGGTTATGATGGCAATACCTACAGTACCATGAGCACAGTGACCTCAAACCAAGGTATGGCATAATGTATTGTCTCAAGACCTGCTAAAAATCCTACTAAGCACTTGCAAATGCGACACGTTCAGCAAAAACTTAATTGTTAAAGATCACATTTGCATGGGCAATTTTCCCTGGATAGAGAAAAATGCATGAGAGCTCTTAGAAAAATGTACTAAATACCGAACTCATGAAAGTAGTAGTCTGCTACATGCTTCTACTAGCAGCGTAAGCGCGCTAGTACACTGGGCATGTATGCTAACTTGAAATTCTAGGCAACCTCACACCAATGAGGTATCTGCTGCCTACAATACTGCCAGGCAGCAGCTAATTGCTGTTATTAATTGTTATTCTCATTTTATTAGCAAAAGAAGCAACTAAATGAGAATTATATTGATTTCGAATGTTTATATTGAAAACAAGTATTGGTGATCAAAGAAATGGAGGGCAAGAGTGGTCTTATCTTTTTCTTGGTGGTCCGGGGCCAGTTTCTTCTGTCTGTAAGGCACTTTTAGGCAAAGTACAACATATATTTTGGCGCAGGCGTCACAGTTCCGACCAGATTTTTGTTTTCTTCAAACCAGAAGAATTGTAGAAGTTGATATCGCCTGCGCACAGATCCTGTCCCCGTCTCGCTCGTAGCTCGATTTGTGTGCCCCGAACTTGACCTGCATACATTTGATTTAAATCCTTCATGAAAATTGCTTCAACCATTTTGTTCTTTGTCCGCTCCTTCTGCCATGTGTACCAGCTCAGCGCCCGTTCAAATTGAGCAGTGACTGTTTTCGTTCTCCCATTGTGATAGTTCTTCTTCATTGTGTCGGCATAAAATGGGAATATTCTCCTTAAGATTACCACAGGTCCTGCAAATGCGTATGAAACGTAACATTTGGCTGAAGAAGGTATTGAGCCCTAGCTGCATTGGCTGGTTGCTTGTCTTGTCAGGAAGACTGATTACTGTGAATGAAAAAGCCCTGCGTTTGTCATAAATCTTTCTGCCCCTACCATCTTCATTGATACTTAAGTCGAGGAAATTCAGCTCACCCTCCTTCACGATATCGTACCTTAGCGGCAGCGAGGCTGGGTACATTCTCTCTGCTGCTGTTCTCAAATTCTTTCCGTTGAAGCATAAGATGTCATCTATACACCGTCGTGTGCCCTTTAGTTTCTTAGCCATGCCTATATTTTCTACTTTGATAAGATAATTGTATTCCAGTTTTGAGAGAATCATATCGGCAATGAGAGGGCTGCAGCTTGTCCCCATACTAATTCCCTTTGTTTGTCTGAATATTACTCCCCCATAGAATACAAACGCCTCATTTTTTATCATGTCTATCATTTCTATTACGTCTAACTTAGTGTAACTCAGTTCCCTCCTCGTTTCATGGTTGTGGAAATATGCTGGGCTGTTTCGGGAAATGTACTTATTTCTTGAGTATACTATCTCGACTATTTCTACCATCATTTTCTTTGCTAGGTCATGTTCTAATGCGGTAGATAATGCACTGAAATCTGCTGTGACCATTTCAGGACTAGGTTTCCCTCCACCTGTCCTGATCAGTGTCGTAATTGCCTGGCTGTTTTTAATGCTCCAAAAAAGATCTATCCCCTTTTGTTCGCCTATGTTTCTACAGTACCTTTCCCAGTGTTTTCTTGACTGAAGGGCTGGGAGCTCCGGCCAGGGGGGCTGGAAGCTCCGGCCAGGATGGCAAGCAAGGCAAGCAAGTCAAGCAGACAGGCTCCCGCGGAAGATGGCCAACAGTGGCCAGGCACCGGCAGGAAAACCTGCCCCAGTGGCCAGAAATGTGGCCAACGGCCAATCACGAAAGGAGCCTGGGCGATCTCGGCCCGGTGGCACAGCGACTAGGCTGACAGAGTGGGGTAGACGTGGATAGTAGAATTGGATTTACGAAATATTCACAGATATATTTTGGACCATGTATTGCATTTGGATAAGGCATAGAGATTCACAGGAGGCTTGAAGAAATAGAACCAGAAAATTAAAACGGCAAAGGTCATGATTCCTACCGTGGGTAGAAACTTTATTTGATACATACGGAGTTTATGAGGATTGGGTGCACATATTGAGATCAAACTTTGTCACAAGTTAGTCCTAGGTATCCTTAACATTGTCTTAAAACGGCAGGCAATTAAAATAATTTTTGAATCCATGACCATCAAAATTGTAAAATCACTCCATTACAGAAAACTTACACCCTATGCTTAAAGCTACAGGTTGTACTCAATTTTCAAATCAGTGCTGTGAGACTGAATAATGAATATTTTTTGCACCAATATTTTATGGGCACTACATCCACTATTGGGTGTACCCTCTGTACCAGTTTTCATCGTTTTCTTATCAAATTGTCCTGAGCTAATGGTTCGAATATCAAAAATCGGATGAAGACTTTCCTACCCCCCCCCCGGTATGTCATTTGACTTGCTAACTGGAGAAGTGCACAAAACAAAAATTCAGGCAATTCGATAAATGCAGCAATTTTGGCTAATAATTCCTTACCTCGGACTCAATGAATAATATGAGGCTAGAGGGGCTCCCGCAGCAAGAAAAAGAATAGATGAAGACTAGTAAAGTATGGGCTTTTTGCCTAAGCATGTCAATGGGCTAAAATTGACTGGATGAAACGGGAGTACTGGGTGAAGAGGAAAAAAGGGAAGCAAGGGAAACGAGCAAACGGCAGGCCATGCCCTGTGGCAAGTTTCCAAGGGCTACCAGGTAGCCTCCCCAAAGGGCCACCAGCGCGGTGCTAAGCTGGGCATTCTCCTTGCCGAACGCACTGAGGAAGGGAAAGGAGGAGGGAGGAGGATGTGAGGGAAGAAATGAAGAGAAGGAGACGGGAGGTTGGGGAAGGGTAGGGAAAGGGCTGGCAACGGTGACGATGCACTTGAAGCTGGGCCTGGAGCAGATGACACTCCCGTCGCACTCGTCCGCTCATTGCTGCAGTTCAGCAGGGCAGGGGGGGGGAAAGAGGGAAGGGAGGGGGAACCATGAGAAGAGGCTGAGCAATGAGCAGGTGCCCATTGCAACAGCCGAAGGTGCAGTTGACGAAGTCCTAGTAGGCAACAGACTCGTTGGGGTCAGGCTCCTGGTCGCCGTGGCCATCCTTGCCCACATCCCCACGCACTGCGTCCGCCTCCTCCACATCCACCACCGACTTGCTCAGGTTCAGCTCTCACACCCTGGATTCTCCAGCAGAAGGAGTTGAGTTCTGAGGCTGGGGACCGTAACCTGAATCACCGGCTGAGACGGAGGGCAAGGCCTCCGTTGGCAGCAAGTGCGCGAGTGAGCGTCGGGTGATGTAGCCATTGGCGTTGATGACGTTGGCAGTGCGGACATTGCCGAGGGTGTCAGGGAAGGTGCGGACGACGCGGATGATCTTCCACTGGTGGTGCGGCATCGGATCCTCCAAAAGACGGGCCATCCCAGGCGGCAGCAGGTCGGCGGGCTTGACGTGGCAGTGGGCGGCCTTGGCGAGGTGGAGAGACTGGAGGGTAGCCAAGGGTACTTGGTGGCAAAACGGCAGTGGAACTTGACAGCGGCAGCCTGGCAGCTGGCCAGGAGGTGGCGGAGACCCCTTTCTCAAACGTGGCACCCTCATGGAATGGCTTGCAGTCCATGTCGGGCATCAGGATGGAGGCCAGCATCAGTGGCTGGAAGTCATCAGTGGCAGCGGTTAGTGGGCAGAGGGGCCGGTTGTTGAGGACGGACTTGATGTGGCAGGCAAGGGTGTGGAATGCCTCGTCAGAGAGGCATTGGTTCCAGAGCGCCGGTCGCAGGCAGCTCTAGACGAACCTACCCAAAACGCTCCACTGCGCCAAGGTGCCAGGGCACTTGGACAGGGCAGAAACGGAAGTTGATGGGGTGGCAGGCGGCAAACTCCAACAGGTCCAGCTCGGCCCCAGTCGGGTGCAGGTAGCCTCGTAGCTGCTTGGCGGCGGCTGTGAAGGTGGTGGCCTTGTCTAGCCAGATGGTGCCCTCTGTGAGCCCTCAGCGGGCCCAGAACCGCTCTAGGGCGGTGCAGGTGGCCTTGGAGCTGTAGTCGGAGAGGACCTCCAGGTGGATCCCTCCCATTGCCGCGCAGGTGATCAGGAGCAGCCATCTCTTGGACTTGGTGCTGTGCTTCTTGTCATAGGTGAGGGAGGGCCTGAGCTGGTCTATGAGGATGGAGGAGAAGGGCGGCTGCTTGACCAGGAGGTGCTCAGGTGACAGTGTTCCTCGAGGGAGGCAGCGGGGCACGGAGGCCTTGGAGAGCCAGCATGGCTCGCAGCGGCAGCAGATGTGGGCCACTGTCTGGTACCTGCCCAGCACCCAGAACTGGTGGCGGAGGATGCCTTGGACCGCGCTGATAGGACCGTGGCAGTTGCTCCCGTGGATGTGTAGGATCAGGAGGGCCGTGAGGGCATGGCCAGCGGGCAGGAGGATGGGCGGGAGGCAGTCGGTTGTTGGCTCGCGCATGCCGCAGCGGGAGCCGACTCAAATCAGGCCCTCGACAAGGATGGCGCTGAACTGCTTGGCCAAGTTCTCGGCCTTCT
Organism: Ptycholaimellus sp. GST1_10; assembly: GCA_030248095.1. Classification (NCBI taxonomy): domain Eukaryota; kingdom Metazoa; phylum Nematoda; class Chromadorea; order Chromadorida; family Chromadoridae; genus Ptycholaimellus; species Ptycholaimellus sp. GST1_10. Next base: position 5,266 of record JASANA010011786.1, on the reverse strand, counting down.
TGGTCCCCTACTTTGTCTCCAGGTACTGGATGAGGTTGGGCTAGGCCTCTGCTTGGACTTCCCGGATGAGACGGAGGAGGATGGGCTTCTTCTCCACCCAGAGTGGCTTCCCCTTCTTGATGTTGTTGGAGTCGCAGAAGCGGAGGACGTAGGCTGGAGGGAGGAGAAGCGCTCAGGCTCCAACTCCTGGAGCAGCAAGGGCGCAGCAGGGCGGGTCCGGGGGGCTCTTCTGCCGCCGCCGGAGCCGCTGCTGCTGCGGCGCTCGCGGGCGGGTGGGGCTGGATCGGCCACTCCGTCGGGGCCAGCTGGAGGAACTCAGGGTCGCTGTGGAAGCTGGAGGCCTTGAGCTCCGTGGCCGTTCTGGGCTTGGTCAGGGCGTCCACTGGGTTGTCGGCAGAGGGGATGTAGGAGAAGCAGGCTCGTGGCTTGGCGCCGAGGATCTCCTGGACCCGGCGGTTCTTGTACACCTGGGGTGCCTCTCAGGCTGCCAGCCATCCGAGGATGGTGCGTTGTTGATGTAGTGCACCATGTTCCAGATGCGGACGATGCCCTTGAGCACAGTCTGGATGACGACGCAGGCTTGGGTGGTGGTGACGGCCGCCCAGATCTCCGCCCGCGGGATAGTGAAGATGATCCCAGTCTTGTTGCTGGGGATGAGGCGGGTCTTGGTGATCACCAGCCTTGGAGGGCAGGTGGGGCCGATGGCAAAGATGGCGAAGCGGTAGGCGTCTGGATTGGCATTGCTGAAAGCTGCGAGGGTGGCGGTGGTGCTGGGAAAGGTGAGGCGGGGCACAGGGAAGTTGGAGATGGTGGTGTGGTCGGCGCAGTAGCCCTTCCAGTCCTCGCCAATCTCCTCCGGGACGAGGGAGTCCCAGGTCTTGCAGACGGGATGGGCGGCATGCACCAGCTGTTGCTCCTTGAGTGTCACCGGCATCGCCAGACTGTAGGCGTTGTAGGCACGGTTGATGGCAGAGCTGAGCTGGCGGACAGATGTTGGCAAGCTTGATGGGGTGGACTGCAATGGAGTCTTTGCAAACGTTCCTGTTGACGCCGAGGATCGTCGGGCAGCAGGCACGGGTCCGGCTTGAGCCCCTAGAGCAGCGCCAGGCAGTTGGAGCTGAACTTGCACAGGATGAATCCACTGGCGGCAAACAACCAGATGAGGCTGTGGGCAACGCTTAGGCCTGTCTCTGCATCGTTGAAGGGCCAGAGGATGTTGTCCATGTAGGTGTGCTTGGAGATGGCCTTGACCTCCTGGCGGGTGAGGCCAAAGGTCTCGTTGGCATCCAGGCTGTCCTGCACCAGCTTCCGGATGCACGCCTGGAGCAACCATGGGCTCACTGAGCAGCCCATGATCACCCAGGTGTAGCACCAGACTTGGTAGTTCTGGTCGCTGAGTGGCTTGTCCTTGTCCTTGGGCAGGACGATCCTCAGGGTGTCCTTGAGGTCCTCCCACACCTTCATGGCGTAGAAGGCGGACTTGAGGTTGGTGGTGAAGGTGAACTGGCCCGCGCGCAGGAGCAGCTGGATGGCATGCAGGTTGGCAAACAGATTTGGGCTGGGGTCAATCATGTTGTTGAGGCTGCAGGGCGGCTGTCCACACCGCGATGAAGCGTCCACCACCGACCGCACCTTCTTCGACTCTGGCACCTTGAAATGAGGGAGGTGATGAACAAGCTCAATAATCGATAATGAACAAGGTGATGGGCTCGATAATGCCATCCTTGGCCTGCACCTCGAACTCGGCATAGTAGGTCTGGCGCTTGTCCTCAGAGAGGCGGGCATGGGTCTTCTGGGCCCTCAAGAACGCTTGGCCGAAGTTGTGGGCAAGGGCGCTGGTGTTGGCGCGGAAGGGGAGCGGCACAGTGAAGGAGCCATTGTTGCCCCGGGTGATCTTGCTGATCAGCTTCTCCGTCCGCTCATCGTTGACCATTGCCATGCTGCCGGCCTCCGCCTTGAAGCCAACTCTGTTGAGCTCCGCCTGGCGATGCAGGAGCTGCTGGAAGGTGATTGGCTGGGCGTAGGCAAAGGCGCAGAGCTGCTCGTGGCCACCAACGCCATCGCTGAGCTTGTCTGCCTCCACGTACCTGTCCAGCACCACCCCTAGACAGGAATGGTAGGCGGTGAGGAGGGGAGTGACCTCTGTGCGGGGACAGGAGGCACCAACAAAGTGGTTGCGGGCATTGGCGCCAATCAGCAGGTTTGTTCAGAAGGCCTCGGCCTAGGCGCTGGGCAGGTTGGTGACCTCGGCTGGATCGATCTTGCCGAGGAGGCCGGGCCATAGCTGGAAGCCCCCAATGGAGAACTCGGCACAGACGCTGTTGGCCATGTAGGCCTTGAGGACGATGACCTTGCCCCCTTGCCCCACACCTGAACCAGAGCTGGCTGGGTGTGGAGTCGGATGGGGTGCTGGGCGCCGGCATAGGCGAGGTCCACCTGCTCCGGCAGTAGGAGGTGGAGCTTGAGCTGCCGGGCAACGTTGAGGCGTAGCCAGGAGAAAGAGAACGCGGAGTTGAGGATGCCCTTGACGGCGATGGCGCTGTTGGCCTCATACTGGGGACGGGAGGCCTTGGCCTTGAAGGTGGGCAGGATGACAGCGCCCTCGGCGCCCCTGGCGTTGACCTTGGCCGCCGCGGCAGCACTGGACTTCACTGTCTCCTTCTTCGCCAGCTCCTTCTTTGCCCGGGTCCCCTGCTCCGGGGGATGGAGGGCTGTGTGGTGAGCTTCACTGCAACGTCAGCAGCGGTTCTCACTTGGGCAGTCCTGCTTTGCATGCCGGCAGGAGAGGCAGTTGTAGCAGTGCTTGTCAGCCTCCAACAAGGCGACCTTGCAGCTGATGGCGCCATGGCCTGAGTCTGAGCAGAAGGGGCAGGCCCAGGGCCACGGGCAGCTTCCACCGCCCCTCCCCCTTTGTTTTTGGCTGGGCGCCGGCTTTCGCCTTTGCCAAGCTTTGTTTCTGATTTTTGGGGCCCGCCGCCTTTGCCCGGCCGCTGGCAACAAACGTTGCCCCCGCCCGCGTTGCCATCGTTCGGCCGGGGCCCGCGTGGTGGCAGAGTAGGTTGACCTTGGCCAGTAGGTCGACGATGAGCTTGGGGACGGTGGGCACTGGCTTCTCGCCTCTTCTGGCATGGTTGCACTGGATGTCGAGCGCGAGGGTGGATGGGAGCTTGGAGAAGATGGATTGGTGGTGCTGTTGGGGATGCCGGCAGCCATGATCTGGTCAAGGATCTTGGAGAGGCCATCTGCCAGCGCCTCCATGCTGTCCAGGTCCTCGTTGATCGCTGTCGGCAACTTGGTCAGCTGCTGGAAGAGGGCGGTCTTGAGGAGGTTGGCGCACTGGTAGTTGGCGTCCAAGGTGGTGAGGGTGCAGCCAAAGTTGCCCTGGGTGTTGGGGTCCAGGCGGGTGATCTTGGACTTGGCGCGGCCCTCAAGCGAGTTGTACAGGTAGTAGAACTTGTCTCACTCTGGCATCGGCGTCTGCTCCAGCAAGTTGGTCACCCAGGAGCGGAATTGTGGGTACTTTGTCATGTCAGAGCCATCAAAGGTCTCCGCCATGTGCTTGATCTTTGGCAGGCTGTAGTGAGGGGTGCAACCTGAGCCATACCCTGCCCCATACCCTGGCCACTGTGCTTGTGGGAAGTAGGCGGTATAGGGGTTGGGCGGTATCGGGTGCCCTTGTCCAGGAGGTGGCGCCAGCCCCTGGCCAGGGGGCTGCAGCAGCGGCGCTCCGGGGGGTGGCTGCGGCGGCGGCGCGGCCAGCGGAGGGCCCCTGGGGTTTGGCGGTTGCGGAGGGCCCCCGGGAGCTTCCTGTGCCAGCGGCGGGGCTGCCAGGGCTGGAGGCAGCGGTGGCGCCGGGGCCGCCAGGGCTGCCCCCACAACGATACCATAGGGGACCGCCTGCGGCGGCACTGCGGCAGCGGCGGCTGCCTCACAGTATGCAGCCGGCTGCCATGCCTGGGGCACAGGGGCCTGTGCGTAGGAGACAATAGCCTGTGGCGGCGGAGCCACGGAGGCCTGCTCGTGGGGCGCCGGAGCCGGCGGCTGGGCCGGGGCAGTGGGCTGGGTGGGCGCCGGGGCCGGTGGGGCTGGGGCGGTGTACTGGACGGGCGCTGGGGCCGCCGGGGCTGGGGTGGCGAACTGGACGGGCGCTGGGGCCGGCGGGGCCGAGGTGGCGGGCTGGACTGGTGCCGGGGCCGGTGGGGCCAGGGCGGCAGGCTGGACGGGCGCCGGGGCCGGTGGGGCCAGGGTGGTGGGCTGGATGGGCACCAGGGCCGGCAGGGCATGCTGGGCAGCAGAGACCCAATCTGCAGTGGAACCTTGGCTGTCGGGGCGGTCTTGAGGCAGCAACCGAGCGGCAGTCCACTGGTTGGTCCACTTCATCCCCATGGGGCCCGATGTAGGTGTAGATGGGGATGTTGAGGAGGTGGGTTCTGGAGGGCCGGCTGGTTGGTAAGTCAGCGTTCTCCCCCTGCTCCTGGAGACTGGCAGGCTCATTGATGGTGAGGGCGAGCTGGCATCTGTGGCACTGGAAATGGAAGCTGTGGGCATTGGGTGGCGCAATGGCAAGCATGATCCGGTCAAAGATCTCGATGGTGGCATTGCCTGCAGGGCGGATGAGGGCGTCGTAGCCGGAGCAGCTGTAGACCTGGTTGCAGGCGGAGCAGGCAAGCTTGTGCATGGTGTGGAGGCCCCCGGGCACCGGGCAGTAGATTGAGCAGGCATCTGCATGCTGCTGCTGTGCGAGGAAGAGGTCCCCCATCCTGAGATAGATGGAGGCCAGCATAGATTTGGAAGAAAAAGTGTGTACCTAGGATGAGGGGGATAGCTGCTGGCTAGAGACCCCAATGCGCTTGGAGTTGGTGTAGGAGATGGTGAAACTGGAGTCGATGACGGACGGGAAGGCAGTGCTGAACTGCTCGGACGTCTTTGTGCCCGCACCTGAACTCTCCTCCGCAAACTTCTCTGCCACAATCAAAAAGGAATACACCGGAAAAGGCCCTAGAAGCACTCGAGGAGGACAGAGGCGGGGCCCTGGTGGGGCTGGAAGCCGCCAAAGTCCCACCAGACGAAGATGAAACATGCCATCTAGACGCGTCTCCTTTGGTCCGTGGATGTACCTTACAGGCTCTATCTGTTTTCTTGACTGAAGGGCCGGGAGCTCTGGCCAGGGGGGTTGGGAGCTCCGGCCAGGACGGCAAGCAAGGCAAGCAAGTCAAGCAGACACCCAGTGAGACCCTATGTCCTTCATTATATCTGTCATTTTCAG
>JASANA010011784.1:0-12207 GCA_030248095.1 Ptycholaimellus sp. GST1_10 | reverse complement strand
ACAGTTACGGAGAAGCGCCCCACCACCCCACATTCTTAACACACCATGGCTCCACCGGGAATACGCACCAACCCCAAGGTCGGCTGCTGACAACCAGTCCAGCATCTGCTCAACGCAGGTTGCTTTGTGGAACGCACCCGATGGGTGCCAAGAAGCGCCCCACCACCCCACATTCTTAACACACCATGGCTCCACCGGGAATACGCACCAACCCCAAGGTCGGCTGCTGACAACCAGTCCAGCATCTGCTCAACGCAGGTTGCTTTGTGGAACGCACCCGATGGGTGCCAAGAAGCGCCCCACCACCCCACATTCTTAACACACCATGGCTCCACCGGGAATACGCACCAACCCCAAGGTCGGCTGCTGACAACCAGTCCAGCATCTGCTCAACGCAGGTTGCTTTGTGGAACACTCTCCTCTCCATTACTCACAGCTCATATTTATTCAACTGCGCAACTGCGAAACATAAGACTACTGAGTAGCAGTTTCCAAACTGCTCGTAAACGGAGAAGATGCCGTACTTAACATCCGCTCTGCTCTTAGCGCTGCTGCTTATTTACCTGACCGATAATAAGCAAAAAGAAGAAAAGTAAAGAGTGATTTGTATCAGAATTTCGTCAACGACGTCGTTACGGACGAAACAGGTGACGACGGCATATTCCTCTATCACACAGACCCTTCCTCCTTTTGTGCACGAGTCAAATATGCCGGATTCAAATTTGCTCACTTTAGAATTAGGCAAAAGCAATGAACTTTTTTGAATGCCTTGGGCATGAGCTCTGCGGTCACAATTTGTGCTTAGTGTCATTATACTTGTTCTGGGAGGAGTGAGGAGTGGAAGGAGCAGAATTGCAGGCAGGAATGGTGCTGAGCATGATACTGGGCCTGGTGGTGGGGTGCATAGTGAGCTTCAGCGCTCACACTCGAGTGGGTGCCCTGCTGCTCCTGCCCTACCTCCTTTGGCTACTCTACGCCGCCGCCCTCAACTACTCCATCGTCGCCCTCAACGGGCCTACACTCAATTTCACTCGCACCTCCACCCACTGATTCACTCTTCCCAAGAAACCCCTCCGCATCTCATGCTTTTTCTTTCCTGCCTTTCCAGATTATCTCATTTCCTTTAGGCCCTCCTTTATGGAAACTCTATCACTCATCACTGCCCTCGGCTTTCTAGCTTATCATGCTCTTAGCGCTTTCTAGAACCTCATTTCGTCTTATTGCATTTTTTATATGTTTATAATCATGCTTATGAACTCGTATCAAAAAGTTCTCGTCTCCGCCTCTTCACCTTTTTATATCTTAGCAGTTATTAATCCGATTTTCATCTTTCAAAAAGAGGTCTAGTGTTGACAAGAGAAGGAAGGATATGGAAAGCGTTTGGAAGGACGTCCTGTGGGAAGCGGCAAAGAATAAAGGTGCCGCGGCGGTTTGGCAGTGGTAAGAGAGTAGGTATAGAGGAAGGTTTGTGGGCGAGGAGACGCTGGGCGCGGAGTCCATTTGGCGCCTTTAGGCTGCCTAGGCCAAGCGGGAGTGGGCGGGGGCGGGTCGGGACGGGGCGAGGGGAGGGAGAGGGGCAGAGAGAGGGCAGGGCCCTCAGCTTCCCTCCCTCTTCTCGCTCCTCCCTCCCTCCACAGCCTCGCTCTGTGTCGCTAGGGCATTGGCACATACAGACATCCCGCGCGCTCGCGCCCATTTTGTGTATATGGGAGGGAGAGAGGGAGGCTTGGTGAGCATTGATCGGGCTCCCTCCCTCTCCTCCTCCCCACCACCCTCCTCAGCCCGCGCCTCCTAGCCTTCCTTCTCTCCACCCTCCCTCCCTGCCTCCCTGCCTGCCCTGCCCACTAGCAGGGCCTATAGGCCGCGTCTTTTGTTGCTAAGCACTCCCTCCACGCCGCCAACCTCACCCGCTTCCGCCCCCTCCCTTCCTCTTTGCTCCTGCCTCCCTCCTCTCCTTCTACCTCCCTCCTTCTACCCTCCTTCTCCCCACCCTAACTCTCTCTACACCCTCATCCACCCTGTCTTATTCCCCATCCCCAGGCAAAGTAATTTAGTCGCCCTCCCTCTCCACCTAGGCTTTCTCTTTCCCCTGTTTTTGTGGCCAGCAGAGGCTCAGTCTTCCTCTCACCCCACTGCTTCCTCTTTAGAGCAGCTGAGCAGCCGTGTCGCAGCAGGAGGAGAGAAAGGAGGGCGGAAGGACTGCAGGGGAGGAGAGAGAGAGGAGTGGAAGGAGACTGGTGGTAGATGTTGCTTGCCTAGAGGGAGCGGAAAGGAAGGAGGAAGGAGGAGGGAGAAGGCGGCGGTGCGGTGCGGCGGGTGGCTGGGGACCCCGCGGATGCCGCAGCTCGCCCAGGCCCCTTCCATGATCTCCACTCAGCACCATTCCGAGCCCACCGCTTCCACCTTCCTTCCCCCCGTCCGATCCGCTACTTTCAAGGTTCCTTCCACTTCATTTCTTACTCTCACAGCCCTCTACTTCTTCACCCCATCACCTTTCCCTCCACACATCACACCCAACTTTTCATATCAAGCTTCTGCCGAAATCATTCAAATATTAGGATCCAACTTTTCCTAAAAAATTTACTATTATTCGGTAATAATTTTAGCTACTGCGTGCGTCAAAAATTTCCAACCGCTTTTCAAAAATTTAAGTATAGCACTTTTCATCTTAAGACAGCCTTTTTGAGAGGTGTGAGAATTTTTGGACAGCTGAGCACAAAAATTTTTGACCCCCCATTTTTATGATTGGATCTGAAAAAGGGGTTAATTTTATACTATGTCCTAGAATGGGAGCGTTCAAAGTGCCTCTGTTGGCTCACGATTGCTAATTGATTGAAGGTAGGTCGGCGCAGTAGGTCAAATTTGTGATTTTCAGACCCGCGACACAAAAATGGAACTAGCAAGCTCAATACTCAATGAAACCCGTAAATTCCAACTGTATGGCAACCCTATTAATCTAAGGTGTTAAGTGACACCTTTTAACCATAGATTTTTCAAAAAAATTTTAATGCTAAATATGATTTAAAATGAAAATCACGAAATATCAAATTTTCATTTTTTTCAAAATTGCTGATTTTCTGTGCCGTAACTGCCTAGGCCAGCCTTAAAACTAGCATTTTCGTATTCTGCGTGAAATTTTGGTCTAGAAAATGTCTCATGTTCTCCAAAAAACTGCTGGCCTATTATGACTTTGCTCCGATTTATGTGCCCTCCTCTAGATATGCCCCATGTTATAGCATAGGGCACTTAAGGTAAGACAAAATTTTTGCACTAAAAAACTTCCTACTCATCAGGAAACCAATATTGCTCAATTTCCTCTTATGAGCTAACTACCTTAAGCCTTACGCAGGTATTAAGCAAGAAAAATTGCTGGGTTTTAGTTTAAATTTATGAAAAATTATCCAAAGCATGAGGGCAGGTCAAGAATTAGCCATATGCTATAACATAGGGAAAAATTGACGAACAAATTTTGTGTCTTGAATTTTGATTCCAATGTCCTAAATCGATCCTCTAGCCTCAAATACACCCAAAAATATCATTTTTGTGCCCAAATTTTAAGTATTTGGAAATTTGACTTTTTCAAGATTTTTGGCCAAATTTGTCCCAAGCTAAGGAAAAAGTCAAAACTATGAGATTTTGAAATAATCTAAATTTAAGCACAAAAATGATATTTTTGGGTGTATTTGAGGCTAGAGGATCGATTTAGGCCATTGGAATCAAAATTCAAGACACAAAATGTTTTCGTCAATTTTTCCCTATGTTATAGCATATGGCTAATTCTTGACCTGCCCTCATGCTTTGGATAATTTTTCATAAATTTAAACTAAAACCCAGCAATTTTTCTTGCTTAATACCTGCGTAAGGCTTAAGGTAGTTAGCTCATAAGAGGAAATTGAGCAATATTGGTTTCCTGATGAGTAGGAAGTTTTTTAGTGCAAAAATTTTGTCTTACCTTAAGTGCCCTATGCTATAACATGGGGCATATCTAGAGGAGGGCACATAAATCGGAGCAAAGTTATAATAGGCCAGCAGTTTTTTGGAGAACATGAGACATTTTCTAGACCAAAATTTCACGCAGAATACGAAAATGCTAGTTTTAAGGCTGGCCTAGGCAGTTACGCACAGAAAATCAGCAATTTTGAAAAAAATGAAAATTTGATATTTCGTGATTTTCATTTTAAATCATATTTAGCATTAAAATTTTTTTTAAAAATCCTATGGTTAAAAGGTGTCACTTAACACCTTAGATTAATAGGGTTGCCATACAGTTGGGATTTACGGGTTTCATTGAGTATTGAGCTTGCTAGTTCCATTTTTGTGTCGCGGGTCTGAAAATCACAAATTTGACCTACTGCGCCGACCTACCTTCAATCAATTAGCAATCGTGAGCCAACAGAGGCACTTTGAACGCTCCCATTCTAGGACATAGTATAAAATTAACCCCTTTTTCAGATCCAATCATAAAAATGGGGGGTCAAAAATTTTTGTGCCACCGATTCTCAAACCTATCAAAAAGGCTGTCTTAAAAGTGTATTGGTAGTTCCAAATGGTTGTACCTATTTATTTCCGTGTTCTCATTTTGGGCAACTATTAGGGCGTATCCTTTCCGGATTAGAAGCCCAGGAAACTGAGCTTTGGTTCACTTTCCAACCCCAGGCGCTGTCCGCTTTGAGGAAGCCGCCTTTCCAGCAATGGTGTTGATTTTTTCGGTTTATAGAGGGAGGTGAATGGGGTGGGGGGCTGGGTGGAGATGTAGTGTGTGTGAGTGTGTGCGCAAGGGTGGATGTGTGGGGTTGTGTGTATGCGGAGGGAGATTATGCGTCTGCTGTTTCTCCAAGCGTGTGCAGAGGGAGCAGGGTGAAAAGGCAGCGACGGAGGCGATGGACTCCTCCGAGCTCCCCCTGGAGTTCTCCTCTCGTCTGCGCGTGGATCGCCAAATGCCGCCGCCCCGTATGCAGCGCTTCTTCTCCTACTCCTCTTCCCGCACCGATTCATCCGTTCGCTTCTTATTTCAATGCTCTGACTGAGTGTGCGGGAGACTGGGCCTGAATGAGATGCTGCTGTGAGCACTGAGTAGGCAACTGAGGTTCACTGATGTCGTAGACAAAATATGCTGATGTCCATCAATGAGCGATGTTGTCTGGTGCAGAGCGAATCGGGATCGGCGGGCACGGGCCAGACGAAGATGGAAGTCGGCAATGGCTTCCCCCCCTTCCCCAACAAGATCACCAATTCGGTACTCTTCCTTTCCTTGCTTCTTTACCGCTCCAACGCCTCCCACTCCAACCCCCTTCCACTCCGGCCTTCAACTGAGGCCTACTCCCTCTCCCTCTTTTCACTCTCCTTCCTGGCTGGCTGGAACAATGCTCATTCACCTCTATGGCCCTGGCTCGCCCCTTCTAGTGTGCGAGGGGGGGGGGGGGGTGGAGAGGGAAAGGGCTGGTGGATCCAGGAGAGGAGGGAGGTAGGGATGAAAAGTAGTAGAGGTGCTCCGTCGAAGGTGCATAATAGGCCGATTTCCTGGCTATATTGCTGGTAGTAGTAGGAGGCGTAGTGGAAGAAGCCTTGCCTGTTGGCAGTGAGTGCATTGCATAGCCACTCTTGCATTCACCGCCACTCACCAGAACCCGAGCAATCAGCATTTGCACACCACCGCTCCTTTCTCCTTCTCCTCTCCTTCTTCAGCAACCCCCTCCCATTTCCTCTCCCGCTCTACATTTCTGCTCCCAGTGTAGTACATGAAGTGGGCCTCTTTGCTTCTTTTTCCTCCCCTACCTGGAAGAATGCGTAGGAGAGCTGGCGAGGCTGTGCTGGGCTTCGGGCCCTTGTTTCTGCGGGAGCGGGGAGGGGCTGGGCTGCCTTTTTTCCGCACACCGCTCCCGGCACAGAGCGAGGGGGCAGAGGGGAGGGCGGAGGGAGGGAAGGAGGGAGGGAGGTCACAGCGTTTTGGTCAAACAACGGCCTTTCCACACCCCTCTTTCCTTTCTCTTCCCCTCCCCTCTTTCTCTCCCTGCCCTTATGCCCAGCGCGGGCACCCTTCTCCTCTCCTCCTCACCCTTACCCCACATACCCCCCACCAGCACCCCCACCCCCTACCCCACTCCCTTTCCCTTCCCTCCAGCACAACAGCAGAGCACTGAGCCCCCACCCCAGTGCGGGCCGCAGAAGAGAGCCAGTCCAGACCACCCATCACTTCCACCCCCCTCCCTCCACTCAACACCAAACCACCTCCACCACCTACTTCTCCCATCCTCATTACCCCGCCAGCTGCTTTTATTACCCTCCCAATCCTTGCCGTCCTCCCTCCACCACCTGTCCACGCCGCTCCCTCTCAGCCATGACTCAGCCATTAGCCTTAAGGCCTTGCGAGAAGGGGCGGGGGAAGCCGCTCTGGCCTAATTCAGGGGGGCAGGGGACAAAGCATACCTTCAAGGCCATCTGAGGCGAAAGGGCAGGCGGGGGCGCAGAAAAAAACTGCCAGTTCAGGGCAAGCCTCCCTCCCTCCCTGTCTTTAGGGAAGCAGTGAAGGAGAGGGAAGCAGGCCTTGCCCAGCTAACGGTGTAAGTATCCACTAGCCCCTTCAGCCCCTCTCTACCTCAGCAACACCCCCCTTCTCCCAGCATTTTTCCCGCCTCTTAACAAACGCCTCTTGCACCGCCAACTACAGGAGGAGGGGAGGGCTGGGCAGAGGCTGAAGGGGCTGGACAGGAGCGAAGGGAGGGAGTGGGAGGAGGGGGAAGGCAGGAGAGGGGAAGCAAGTGAAGTAGGGCCTTTTGCCTAAGAGGGAAGGAAAGGCTCTGGCTGAAGCAGGGTCCATTGATCCTCCCTCCCTTCCTCACTAACCCAGCAGCCCTTTTCCTGCCATAGGGGGGCAGGCAGGGTAGGTGTGGCTGGGTGGCTGCCCTGAGCTCCCAGAGCATCGCCTCGGCCGCTTCTCCTGCCGCTTTTCATCCCTATTGCGTGGCTCCACTCCTCCCTTCCCCACTTCCCCTCCCCTCCCGCCGCTCCTCCACCCACTTTCTCCTCATTAGGCCGCCGCGCCAGAAACTGACAAGCTCCTCTCCTCCCAGAGCCGGTTCCAGACACCCGCACTACTTCCACCTCGCGTGAGTGACTCCCATTTGCCCTCCGACGCCGCCACCCACCACCGCCCCGCAATCCCTCCTCTCCTCCTCCTCCTCTCACTCCTACCCTCCAGTCCCCTCTCCTCCTCACTCCCTCTCCTTGCTGGCCCTGGCCTGTCCTTGCCTCCTTCCCTCTCCCACACATACACAGCCTTCCACTGCGCACACACGCAGACAGAGAGAGAGGGAGAGGGAGGGAGGGAGACTCAGCGCCGCTCCCCTCCCCCTGCCTCCCCCAGCCTCCATCCCATCCCATCCCGTCCCCGGCCGCCCCGCCTCCTCATCCCAGTAGTCTCGTGCGCGGCCTCAATCCACCCGCCACTGGCCTCCACTCCACATCAGCCTCCCTCCCTCACCCCTCTCCTCACCCCCCAACCTACGCCCCTCTACGCCTTCAGCCCCAGTGCGGGTAGTGAAACTACCCTCCTGCCTGGTTGGTGCACATGGGTAGTGAAAGTGCGCACTCCCCTGCAACATCCTCACCCCCAGCGGCGCCCCTCCTTCCCCTACTGCCCACGCCCCCTCTCTAACCTCCCCAATACCCCTCACCCCCTTAGTCCATACACACACACCCCCCGACTCCCTCTCTCTGCCACTGCACCAGTCAATGAGGTCTCCCCCTTCCTAGGGCCTCCATCCGGCCTTTATCTCCTTCTCCCTCTCCTCTTTCCCTTCCTCCTCTCCTTCTTCCACCATGGAAGCCCCGCCGTTGCGGGCGCAGAACTCGCTGGAACCGGGGCGCTTCCATGCCTGGTACCAGCGACCGGCCCCTGGCCACTTTTCCTTTCCCGGCACCCCCAAGGTAGTAGGAGGTGGTAGGGGAGGAGAGGGAGTGGAAGAGAGGGGGATTGCAGAGTCCATCGGCGGAGAGTCTGCAGAGCGGGACGTCGTCGGGGTCGGGAGCGGGGGGCGCCGTGGGTCGCGGCGACAGTCCGGACGAAGCCGTGCGGGCCTTCGGCGTCAAGCTGTCCAGCTATGAGCACACCGAGGTCTACAACTACCAGCACATCTACTTCGTCGGCTCACAGGCCAAGAAACGCAATGCCATGGTCGGTGCTGCCAACAATTGCGGGTACCATCTTTCCTTCCTCTTGGAAGTGTGAGTGAGGAGGGAGGGGAAGGAGGAGGAGATTGAAGGTACGATGATGAGAACGGGTCGTACCAACTGGTGGCGCATGACCACGTGGCGTACCGCTACGAGGTGCTCAAGGTGATCGGGAAGGGCTCCTTCGGCCAGGTCATCAAGGCCTACGACCACAAGCGCCAGGAGTACGTTGCGCTGAAGTTGGTGCGGAACGAGAAGCGCTTCCACCGCCAAGCCGTGGAGGAGATACGCATTCTGGAGTTCCTCCGCAAGCAGGACCCCGACGGAGCCTCCAACATCGTCCTCATGCTCGACTCCTTCGACTTCCGCAACCACAAGTGCATCACCTTCGAACTTCTCTCCATCAACCTTTACGAACTCATCAAGAAGAACAAGTTTCAAGGTACTACTCCTTTCTACCTCCTCCCCCTATCTCCATTCATCCACCTCTCCACTTCAGGATTTAGCCTACAACTGGTGCGGAAGTTTGCTCACTCCATCCTGCTGTGTCTGGATCTGCTGTACAGAAACCGACTGATACACTGCGACCTCAAGCCTGAAAATGTTCTGCTCAAGCAGCAGGGTCGCTCTGGCATTAAGGTCCCATCTCCTCCTTCCTCCTCATCTTTCTATTCCTCCTCCTCCTTTTCTTCTCCTCCCTCAATCGATGCCCCGCGCTTTTACAGCCCCCCTCCCCTTCCCACTCACCTCTTAGACGAGATTACTTGGAACCCGGCTGAAGTATTGATTGGGCCTGGTCCATCCTTCTTTTCTTCCTCTCTTCTCCCCCCGCCCCTTCGCCAGCGCTGACAAGTGGGCGCAAAGGAGCGGCCTGCCTCCCGCCTCCGCTCATTTGCTTTGCCGTCTTAACGCACCGCAAGTGCGTACGGACACCCCACCCCCCCCCCCTTTCTTCCACCCGTCTTTTCCAGCAGCGCCCCTGCTTTCTCTCCTTTCCCCCTTCGCACCCTGTGCCTCTTCTCCCCTTCCCCTCCCACCCTCGAGGAAGGGAGGGAAGGAAGGAAGGAGTTTCAGCTGTTTTCCCACCTCGCCCAACCTTTTTTTCCGACACTCCCTGCCCGCCCCGTTGCCCGGCAACTATCCCTCCACCCTCCCACGCCAATCTTTCTCTCCTACCTCATTCTCTCTGGTCAACAATTGAATAATATGAGAAAGGCAAACGAAAGCAGAAACAAGAAAAAAGGGGAAGGAAGAGAGAGGCAAGGAAGATGCATTGAAGGTGATCGACTTCGGGTCGTCGTGCTTCGATCACCAGCGGATATACACCTACATCCAGTCCCGCTTCTACCGGGCGCCGGAGGTGATCCTGGGCGCTCGCTACGGGATGCCGATCGACATGTGGTCCTTCGGCTGCATCCTCGCCGAGCTCCTCACCGGCTATCCTCTGCTACCCGGGGAGGACGAGGCGGACCAGCTCGCTCTCATGATCGAACTCCTCGACATGCCCCCGCCCTCCGTCCTCGACAACGCCAAGCGCGCCCGCAACTTCGTCTCCTCCAAAGGCTATCCCAGATATTGCCAGGTCACTACCCTCACCTCCCCTCAACAATTGAAGCAGGAATAACTGGTTGAGGTGACAACGATGCCGGATGGTAATGTGGTGCTGTCGGGCGGGCGATCGAAGCGGGGTAAGATGCGGGGGCCGCCGGGCTCCCGGGACTGGAAGACGGCGCTGAAAGGCTGCGGGGACGAGCCCTTCATCGACTTCCTCCAGCGCTGTCTGGCCTGGGACCCTGAGGAGCGCATGACTCCGCCCCAGGCCCTCAAGCACAACTGGCTCCGACGCCGCCTCCCAAAGCCTCCCACGGAAGGCTCCGGCCCCCCTCCCCCAGTCCGCCACCCCCACCCAGCCCTCCTCACGACCCATCGTCACCGCCAACTCCGCCCTCATCCCCACCCCGCGCACCAAGCTGCCCCACATCTCCTGACACTCTCCTCTACTCTCTCCACACCCTACTACTACCACCAATCATTTGTTTGGATCTGTGGCATACGCGCTAGGAGGTTTCAATGTGACATTGTCTAGGCATTTCTTCTTTTCTTCCCTTTGCCTCATTATCTCTTTGTATTACCTGGCAGAAGCATATTGCTTTCGCTGCTTGGCCTCGTTGCCGCTTGTTGGATGAGGTTGACCGAGTCGTGGAAGGTTTGCCTGTACGCATCTGCTCGCTCTTTGCCAGCTCCTCG
The DNA here is from genome assembly GCA_030248095.1 of Ptycholaimellus sp. GST1_10. Taxonomy (NCBI): domain Eukaryota; kingdom Metazoa; phylum Nematoda; class Chromadorea; order Chromadorida; family Chromadoridae; genus Ptycholaimellus; species Ptycholaimellus sp. GST1_10. The sequence continues at coordinate 1,791 of JASANA010011784.1, read as the reverse complement.
CTCTAAGACCACCTGGACAATCTCACGCACAACCGCGCCAATCTGCCATCGCCACTCCACCAAAGGCCTCTTGGCAAACTTCTCCACTCTTTTTAGCTCCCTCCCACCCCTCCAAGACCAGCCGAAGACGAGCTTTAGCCGCCCTCCCACTTGTTCATAGCCCCTCCCCTTCCAGCTTCAGTATTCCAGGCGACAAGCGCACCTCCCAACACCCTCTGTGGGACACTCTGGTCTCCATCTTGGCCTCTCTTTGCCTTATTTATTATGCCCCCCCCCAACGCTCATCCTTCCTCCCTCCATGCAGAGCCCCTCAACATTTACTTAGGTCCCTCCTCCTTTGGGTTTTCCCCTTCAGAGCATTCTCATCTTCTCGCTTCCCATGGCAATAATAAAAGCACTTCACCAACCTTTCCAGCCTGATCCACCTTCTATCAAACCCCAACCCTGTGCTGCCCTTCTCAGAGCAGGTGTGAACAACCACGTTCTCTCTTGCTTCCAGCTCTCCCCTCGCGCGCCCCTCTGCTTTTGATGAGGGGTGGGCGGGGCGTGGCTGTGACATGCATCTGCCTGGGTTTTTCCTTTCCTTCCCCTTTCTTCCTTCTCTCTGCTGTCTCCTCTGCTCAGCTCTCCGAGTCTCAATGGCGGCCGCGCTTTCTGCCTCTCTTCTGTACAGTCCATGGATTCCCTTCCTTCTCCCTCCGTGATTCCGCCGCCTCACTCCGCTCCCCAGCGCCCAGAGAAACTCACATCCACCACTCCAGCCATCCATCCACATCTCCATCTGAGCAGGGAGAACGGGGGAAGGAAAAGGAAGCGAAGGAGGCCATTACAGATGGCCATGAAAGGGAACTGGGGGCTATGATGAAAGGCTGTGACTGAGGAGGGTGGGGAGGAGAGGGCCTGTGGGTGCTTGGGGGGGCCTGTGGGTGCCATGGGGGGCCTAGAGGGATGGAGGGAGGAGAGGCATGGAGGGGCGAGCAGAGGGCCTGGGAGGCAAACAAAGGCAGTGGCTATATAGGCCAAGCCTAGGGCGAGGCCGTGCTGAGCGTAGCAGCTGATGTGTGGAGTGGAGGGAGGCAGGGCAGGGAAGGCTAGGCCCTCACGTTATGAGGGAAGGGGGGAGGCAGGCCTCTGGCTACTCAACCCCATCCCCTCTCTAATCCCGGGGACCGTCTCCCTTCCCCGCTCATGCTCTTTGCATCTGAGTAGTTAAATGTGAATTGTGAGGATTAGGAAGGAGGTGAAGCTGGTGACGCAGGCGGCCGAGAATAGCAGCGGAGGCTTAGGGGAGTGTGAATGCGTCTTGGAGGATGGAGGCTGGGCTGCTTATTGTTGCATCGCTGAGCGGGCAAAAAGAGGCTCCACAGCTTCCCTGTGCAGGGCAAACCAAGGGGGAGCAGTGTAGGTGAGGAGGGGAATGGAAAGCACCTGCACCCTGCGGCAGCTGGGAGAGGAGATGGGCCATTTGTCAACAGCGGAAGGAAGCCCCCCGCCGCAAATACTTGCATCAACCACCCTGCCATCTTTTTTCTTTCCTTCTCCTCCTCCCAGCCCAGCCGACCGGTAATAGAGCTTTTCTGGCGCCAGTGCAAGACAAGGCAAAGATGAGATGGCGGTAGAAGAGTTGGAAGAGTGCGGGAGGCTTTACAGCCGCTAGTGAACTGGGCACAACTGCAAGTGAACTGCCTGGCTGGGATGCGGGCGATGTAAAACAATTACGGAGAAGCGAAGGCATCCCTTTGTCAGCAGTCCCCCGCAGGAGCAATACGTAACTGAACGGAGACCTGCAAC
>JASANA010011780.1:0-13063 GCA_030248095.1 Ptycholaimellus sp. GST1_10 | reverse complement strand
TTGTAGTCTTGCTCGTAAACCGTGTTGTTAAAAATTGCACCTTCGCCAAAGTGTCCTATGTTATAACATGGGGCCATTCTTGACTGTGGCTTACAAAAGTGATTTTTGCACGGCCGAAGGCTGCCTGCCGCGGAGGGCAGGGCAGTCAGAGCTCCGTAGGCCGGAGGGGCGCCGTGATCCGGAGGCCCCGGAGCGTAGGCCTGGCGTGCGAAGTATGCTAGGCGGAGCGTAGGGGCCGTAGCACCTGTGCCCCGAGGCGGAGAGGAGCTCTGGGCGCCCTGCCCGAAGCAAGCCGGCGGCCGAGGCCAGCTTAACCAGTTACCCCATTTTTGCGTCCGTCTGTCCGCATATATATATATATGTGTGTCCGAGGCCCGTACTCCTCGGTTTTTCAAAGCAGGCGCTAAAGAACTCAAAAGCAGGCGCATGCATGACGCAATTGCTGATACCCAGCAAATAGGATTGTGGGGGAGAAATTCTGAGTTCAGTTTAATTAAGCCTTCTTGCCAGTCAAGGACTGACTGGCCTTAGGCCTATTTTTGCGCGGCCGCAGGCCGCCTGCCGCGGAGGGCAGGGCCATCAGAGCTCCGGAGGCCGTAGGGCATGGGTGCGGAGGCGCCGGAGCGTAGCCTAGCATGCGAAGCATGCTAGGTGGAGCGTAGGGGCCGTGGCGCCCGTGCCCGGAGGCCGGAGGAGCTCTGGCGCCCTGCCCGAAGCGGCCGGGCGGCCGAGGCCAGCTTAACCAGTTACCTCATTTTTGCGTCCGTCTTTCCGCATATATATATTATTTTTAAAAAAAAAAAAAAAAAAAAAAAAAAAAAAAAAAAAAAAAACAAAAAAAAAAAAAAAAAAAAAAAAAAAAAAAAAAAAAACAAAAAAAAAAAAAAAAAAAAAAAAAAACAAAAAAAAAAAAAAAAAAAAAAAAAAAAAAAAAAAAAAAAAAAAACAGAAAAAAAAAAAAAAAAAAAAAAAAAATATATATATATATATGTGTGTGTCCGAGGCCCGTACTCCTCGGATTTTCAACAAAAATTGGCTAATTTTTTGCATGAAGGTCCGTCTAGGCGGTTTCCTCAGGACAATTTTTTGGCGCTTGGCGTAATTTTTTGAATTTCGCCGGGAACTCAAATTTTTGATGTTTCAAAATACGAAAAATCATAAATCACTGGTTTTTCAATGAAATTTGCTGAATTTTTTTTTGCAGGTACCTCCGGCAAAGTAATATCTTGAAGCTGGCAAAAGGAATTTTTGAAATATTTGTTATTTATCGATTTATTGTCAAAACCCAAAATCTTGATGTTTCGAAAATTTGAACATGCATAAATCTATGGTTTTTGCCAATGAAATTAGCTGATTTGTGGAATGTACATAGGAAATGGTAATGTCTTGAAGCTGGTGAGAGAAATATTTGAAATTTTTAGTATTGCTCTATTTATGGTCAAAAACCAAAATTCTTAATGTTTCAAAAAATTTGAACATGTATAATTCATGGTTTTTCATTTGAGATCGGTTGAATTTTGCCATGGAATTTTCATGTAGGTGGTGTCTTGAGGTGAGGCCGCGCATCTTGGCAACAGCCGAGAACACCTTGTTTTCCTTTGGTACATCTCTTTTTGGAAGATTTCACATCATTTTCTAGACCAAAATTACACGAGAATTTCAAAAATGATAGTCATTTACCCGAATAGGTAAGTTGAGGGCATGAAAATGGCAATTTTTGACAAAAATGGAAAAATTTAGATTTTGATAATCAGCTAGTTAGTAAAGGTTCTTTCGATTCAGGTGCATATTGGGAACAAACCAAGGGCACAGTCAGGTCGGCAAGATGGTTAGCTTTCGATCGATACCCATAATGCTAGTATTTTGAGTGTAAATTACCTAGAAATTGCCAGAAATGTAAGTTGAACTCGCTAAAACTCAAATTTTGGCAAATTTTCGACCTCCCTTCACGTTTGGAGCTGTAGCGAGCCCAATTTTCAGTATTTTTCGCCCAAAATTGGTGGAAATACATATAATTGTATGGAGATTCAGAATCTGCAATAAAAAAGGGGGGTAAAAAAATTTATGTCCGGCCCCCCTTGTAGGATTCGTGTTACTACCAAAAAACTGGTCTTAAATGCCTCAGAAACCCAAAATTGACCAATATCAATTTTTACTGATTACTTTTGTTTGAGTCATTTCAATTTTTCTTGAGTTCTTTATTGTTCATTTCATTGCTTAACAAGGTAAACAAGGCCGCGCATCTATTGGCTATAGCCGATATTTCCTTGTTTTGTTGCTGATCAGAATTGCAGAGGGAAAGCAGCAGAAGTGTTGAAGAGTAATGAAAGGGTAGGATCATTGCTTTGAAAATGCAGGTGTAGCGATGTAGGGCTGTCGCTGCTGCGTTGCTAGGCGAGTAAACCGGAGGACCCAGCCAGATACTGACGGCAGTGCTGGCAAGCCCACATTGCCTATGCCCGGCCTTTCTTCAAACCAGGCTCCAAGAAGAAGTGTTGCTAACGGAGATCCACTAGAATTCCACAGGAGGCCGAAGGGCGAAGGGAAATTGGAGCTTTCGAGCCCAAAAGCTCAGCTCCAGAATTGGCCGCCAGTTTTACAGCACCCAACTTCATTGCAACTTTTATGCTCAGCTCTCCAATATGGAAAGAAATACCTTAAGAATTCCGGTATTCGGCCACGATGTAAACCAAGCATAAACGATGGTCTCATTTTCTTTTTGAGGGTTGAACAAGCGTCTTGGCGCCCAATTCTCATCTTTTGTCATCTTTGAAGTATACCTTAAAGTTTTTCCAACTGATACCAGTTAAAAATCAGTTTTGCCAGTGGCAGCTCCTGTGACGAACAAAGCATGAAACACTAAATAAATCAGACATTAGACTCAATACGAAGTAAAAAAAACTGGGTCCAAAATTGGCCAACCAAACATGAGGCGTAAGGGTGTCGTTTTGATAGATCCAAGGCTTGCTAGCATAGAGGGCCTCGCCATTGATGGAGAGCCAAGAGCCGAGCTCCCTCAAACGCTCTTCGAACAGAGCCGCTATGCGCCCATCCTTTGTCGGCCCCACGTTCAGCAGCAGATTCCCGCCGCAGCTGAAATACTTTCTGTTGTTCATGTGATGCCTGTGATATATGAAGACGTTGATGAAGACTTTTCCTTGTGTAATAGGAGATTTCTTTGCTGGAAGGGGAGAAAGTGAAAGGGAAAAGCTGCCCACCTGACAGTGCTGGCCAGGGCTTGGATGAGTTGCGGAAGTGTGAGGACGTCATGAGATTGGAGAAGTCGTCGGTAAGCCCACGCTTTTCCATCCAGAGTCATAGCATTCTCCCATTTGTGGGGCAGCAAATGACCTATGCGTATAATTGAGTCCTTTAAAAGAAAATATAATTTAGAATACGAGATTTAAAAGTTGTTTACATACACCACTTTCCACGAGTTCAGGAAAATATACATTTTTATTTAATTTTTATGACCTATGTCATGACGCAACTAAGCCCAAATCTATTATGCGTCCGTATTAACTGTATCTGTATTACAGCTGTATCATTTGTTTATTTGTTTATTAGTATCGTTTATTCTTTTAGGAATTTTCTGCATAAAAGGGAAAGAATTGGTCACAGTACTGATTACCAAATGCGTAAAGCTAACAAATTACTTATCACTGTAGTTGCCGGTGGCGACGACTTTAATTAATAGCATAAAACACTATTTTTCCAAAGGTAGTTTTTAGCACAATCTTTAGGTCTACTAGTTAAAATTTTCCCAAATTGTACACCCCCCAAACACGATATTTTGATGACTCAAGCTAGTTTCTTTTTCGATGTGTGACAAAAGAACAAAAAAGTTAAATAGCATTTGCCATATATCATATCTGCCAATATATGTCCATTTCAAGGGAAAAAATTAAAGACAAACAATGGAATGAACTGTTTTCTAGGAAACAAGGTTAAAATACTAGGTTTTTTTCTCGATTGCTAAATAAGGTCAATCAATGGCTTAGCAGACTACATTTGTGGAAAAAAATTCAGGGAAACAAAGAAGAGGAGCATGAAGCTGAGCTTTGTCCTGTTGCATTTAATGTGTGGGCTGGGGTTCGGTCTGCGGGATGTTCTGACTCGACTGCCTTACCAGAATGCAGCAGAGCGATTCGCCAGCTTTCAACAAGCACCTGCTTCCCAGTAAGGACAATCCTGCCTTTCGCTCCCTCTTCGCTGAACTCTTGCAGAGGTGACAGAGAAGGGAAAGCTGAAGGCAGCTTCTTTGTGCAGCTGAAGAAAAGCTTCGCTCAGGTCCATTTAGCTCTCTCTCTCTCACTCGGCTCAACAATTCTTTGCAGGCGTCGGAACAAATGAAGGCAAAGCAGCCGGTCAAGCAGAGCCTACAAGCTACTCGCAACTGCTTCTTCAGCCCCATTCAATGCCAGCCCATATGAGGACCATCCTTTGCCCACTTCCACCCTATGACCATGTCCATCCACCCACTCTAGGCCATGCTCGCCAAGATGACTATCAATGGCTCGGCAGAGGCAAAGCAAAGCAGGCGGACCAGGATTGTATTTGTCGGCGTAGTTGTAGAAGTCCCCGTGCTTGCCCGCAGTGCCAAGGCCCCAACGGTCGTTCACCACTACACTCGACGCCACCTGGCTACAATCCTCAGCGCATGTATTTGACTGAGCTGGAAGAAAGGAATAAGCATAAGAGGATTGATTGACCTGCTGGTGTAGAGCCAGGCAAGAAACTGTGTGCTATTCCAGTACTGCCAGCTCTGTTCCCAGTCCCCGTCGCTCCAGATGACGTCCGGCGGGTAGCTGGAGACGAGCTCGTGGAGCTGTGGCTGAGACACGGTCTTCAGTGCTGCTGAGTTTGGCGCTAGAAGGCTAGGCTGGGTGTGTACGCGGACGTAGTCGTTGCGTCGGCCGCCAGCAGCCTTGTCCTGGAGGTAGAGTGGGTGAAAGAATTCATACTGGGAGAAGTACAGGCCCCATCGAACTCCGCCTACCTTTAGGATCGCTTCTCGAAGTTCTTCTAGAATTAGGACAAATTAGACTTTTTGAATCTACTTTCAACCGTAGTAGATTAAAATGTTCGAAAATTAATCAAATTTCACATTTTGGTTTAGACAACTTATACGTTAGCAAAATATTGTTCAAGTGGTTGTGAATTGATTGACTGCTTCTCTCTTCAAAGCTGTAAAGTAAACCAAACAATATTTCACAAAATTACTGCTCTAATCGTCAAAAACTAATGCGCAAATATACTTATGATATTGCGTTTTGGACCGACATCAACGCTGTTCCACATCCAAGAATAGCGACTGGGCCAGTTGGTGAACCCCTCATGGTGCTTAGAAGTCGGCACAAAATACCTTCAAATACTTGCCTTTTCCAGACCAATTTATTAACTTTAGTCCTCTATTATTTCGTTTGTTACAGTGGAGAGCTACAGAACTACTGCAAGGTGAGAAGAGAACTTAGCCCCGGAAGATTTGATAAGCTGCGCCCACTCGTCAGGCTCGAAAAACCCGGCTCGAAATTCCGGCCCAAATTCAGGGTAGGAGAATTTCGGCTTGAAATTGGAGCCCATAAAATTCACATCGGCAACATCTCCATCGGCCCAGCTCTTCCATCCAGTCAGTTGTCTTAGAGTGAGACGGCAGGTGCAAGGAAACCTTCCAAAACCAAGCACCAGAGTAGGAAGGCACGCTATAGACGCCCCAGTGCATGAAGATGCCCAGCTTTGCCTCGTCATACCTCAGACACTTATAGTCTCAGCTGATTTTTACACACTAAAACTGGCTTAGCGTTACCATAAAGGGATTGGACGACTGTCCAATGACTTCCAATTTGCTTCATAGGCACAGGAGAATGGAATAGAGACGAGTAAAATATGGCAAATACAAAAATCCATTATTTACAAGAAGGACAAAACGTATGCTGTTGTTTCGCCGCTATGAACGTAGCATTGTTTATCTTTGTAACTCTATATAGCAAGTTTGAAAAACTGCACGCTTAATTTTGGCAAATTTTTGTTTTTTGCACAACATTAAATAATGTAACAAATGAAGAAAGGATGCGCCAAGACAAACTCAATTTTGAGCTTTCAAACTGGCCGCTTGGGCTCTTTTGCTCTCCCCCTTGGCCATTTGATCGAAACCTAAAATCCTTTTATGCAAGCCCAGAACATTTTTCAAACATTGACGGTACACATCATTTTCACTCTTACATCACACAGAAGAAAAGGTGACAAAAAATAGGCTGGGATTGCCTAGTCCCAGAAATCATCCTCGCTGTCCTCGTTCGTTGGCGGGCGCAGGAAGGCTGGCAGCTCTCCTCCTCCCTTCTCCTCCAGCACCCTGCTCAGGGCACTCCCACTCTCCGTCGCCTTCCTTCAAACCCCTCCACTCCCTTCAGCCTACCCTGCTCACCCCCAAAGCTCACTGGAAGCCGTATTTGTTGCGCAGGGCTGTGGCTGGGGAGTCTGCTTCTGTCCCTGCCTCCTCCTTCACCTCCTCCACCGCCTTCCTAGATCAGTGGGGACTCTGGTCCTTAGCACTGAAGAGCAGCTGGTTCAGAGGACTGGCCTTGGCGGCGGCTGTTGGGCTTGTGAAGCGGGCTGGTGTGGCTGCTCTGATCCGCGCCTCAGCTGCTCTGATCCGCGCCTAATCTGAGCCTCCACGCTGTCCGACTCGGAGCTGTCCTCCCGACTCGGCTGAGCGCCGATGAGGCCGAGGACGGATGCATAGCCGCCGTCCGATGCAGAGACCCCGTCGGCATCTGCACTGCCTCTTTATGGCAACTAGGAGAGCTGGAGGGAGGGCAACTGACTGGACTGGGCGAAGCTGATGCGAGGCTGGCGGCCTGGAGCTTCGGTGGCAGGCTTGCTGGCTACAGGAGTGGGCGTGCCACTAGGTTCCGCTCTCTCCCCGCCTTCAGACACACTCAGTCTATTTGCCTTCTCAGTGGATAGCTGCTTAGGCCACTCAGACACTTGTGTTCCATAAATCTGTTTGCTGATTCTGTTTTTGGAAAAAATACCTGTTGCACTGGAATTGGCTACTGGCGCTGTTGCTGTTTGCCCTCCGAAGGCCTGCGCTGAAACTTCACCTAAAGGTTACGATTTCTTTGAAGTAAAGTGCTAAACCATCATTCTAAACTGCTTCAAGGCATAAAAAATAAGAGAACATCTTGAACCAAAGTCCTGCGATTTGAAGGCTAAAGGGAGCTGAAGTGCCCTTAGGGACATCTTGCTCAGGAGCTTTGAAGTAGGCCTCTAAATCCATTCTAAACCTGGCTGGGGCGGAGAGGCCGGCCGCTTTTGCTCCGCTCCATCTGAAGTGGAGGCTGGAGCAGGCCTGCCCATTTTCCTCCCTCCTTCAAATGCTTCACCGGCAGGGCCTGCCGTCTGCGCCGGTCCCCGGGACAGAATCTCCGTGAGCATGGAGCTTTCTGCAACCGTTACTTTAGCGTCTAAGCCCCCAACTTAGCCCTCAAACCAGGCGGAGACTGGTGGACTGGAGGAGGGCTTGCGTCTGCTTGCACGGACAAATCTGGCAGCCCTCTCTGCAGTCCGCTGTTTCGCTGCTCTGCCAGCTCAGAGCTTAGCTGGTTGAGTCGCTGCTGCAGCGGGAGTAAAGCGGTAGGCATGGTGCTATGGCCAGAGCAGTAGCGAACCTTGACGGCAGCCAATTGACCGCCCAGGAGCTGGGCCTCGGAGGCCTTGGCAGCCGCCAACCGAGACTCACTCTGGGCCTGGAAGAGGCGGCGGATGGCACCGGCCTCCGTAGCCGCGTCCACCGAGTCCCAGAGCCTATTTCAGCTTCCCCTGTCTCAGGTCTGGGTTGGGAAGGAGGAGCATTACTTTCGGGTGGCGAGGCGGTCTAGGAAGGAGTCTCGGGGCGACTCCAGATCCAGACTGGGCAGAAGTCGGCTGCTGTCTGGGCCCAGCACCTCAAGTTGGCCTGTCCTTTGAGGGGAGTAGTTGGAGGAGAAGTTGGCGGGGTGAACGGAGTTGGAGGCTGCTGGAAAGCGCCAGCTGGGGTACTTTTGCTCCAGGTACATCACATAGGCGTCCTAGCAAATGCCCCCAATTCTGCCACAATTGTTTTGACGGCCAACTCCAGAACCCTCTGTTTCTTGGCCTGCTCCAAACGCAGTTGAGTAAGGGCCAGACGCCCTTCCAGACGCTGCCATTCCCTGGCCAGACTGGAGCCGAGAGGGAAGGCCAATTGGCGACCCTCCCAGTCCATCTCCAACTCTCGCCAGGCCTTTCTGCTCCCCATTTCCCCTTTTGTCTTCTCTCCAAGCCTTCTCTGTCTTGGCCTCTTGTTGCCTAGGCAACGGCACCATTCAAGAGCGCCTGTTCAAAGGCCGTGTTTGCGCGCTGACGTCCTGCCTCATCTCCAGTGTCTCTGGAGTATTTGTCAGGTCTTTTGCGAAAAACGGGAATCGGAGAGCCTGAGGCAAACATTGCAGGCCCACTACGCAGCAGTCGTTGAGTCGACTCACAACTATGGGTATGGGAATGCTGGCAGCCGTGCTCTGCTTCTGCCTCGTTGCGCAGGCCTCGACGATGGAGAAACGGAATGTGAGCAGATTTTCGAGGCACATTCTTTGGAAAGGGTGTGGATTTTCTAGCCGGCAGTGCGTCACCGGGGAGGCGGGATATCCTGGGCACCGATTATGACGCGGGAGGTGGCCTTCGGAAGCTGGATGCCCAATGCGGCTGCTTTTGGCTCCCCGCTACGCTACAACATCAAGCGCTGGTCCCATCCCAACTCCTTCCTGCGCCGTATTGCCCTACCTCGCAAGTTTGTCCAACCTTTTTTTCCACCAGCTTAAATGAATGATATGAGTCAAGTGCTAGCCGTTTAGGTAGCTATCACTTTTTTAACTGATTCAATTCCTAGTAGTTGTTCGATTCGGTATGGTTCATTGTAAAGGTTTGCATTGGAGGTTGGAGTAGTCAGAGTAAGTTACTGCGTTTTGCTTTTGAAATACCTTGTTTCATGTTTTCAGATGTAGTTTTTTTTTAAATTTTTCTTATTATTCAGAAAAAGCGATTTTATGTTGCAGGAAGGGGCGCATGAGCTCTCTCTACGAGTTCGCCTAAATCCTGATTCTTTTGACTAGCATTTCTTGGATTTTTACTCCTGAGAAAAGCAATGGATGGGTTAGAACAGAGACAAGGAGGGCGATCTATTGATAAGGTCAGAAATCATTCATACTCCATGTTTAGAAGTGAATGATGTAGAGGGCTCAAAGGGTGGATGAGGTGGCCATTTTGTTGAGGCCGCATACGCCACCGCCGCGGAAGATGCGATAGTAGCCTGACTCGCCCCAGTGTGGGCCCCAGCTGTTCTTGATGATCCAGTAGGGCTCCTGCTTGTCGGAGACCCCGTAACCCACGATGAGGACGCCGTGGTTGAGCTTGTTGGGGTTGCAGAAGAGCTTCCAGGGGTGCGCAATGCCGTGCCAGTAGAACTGCATCGCCATCGCGTCGATGCCGATGCTGATCGGCCCGTTCTCAAATCCACCGACCTCCCTTCTGTCTCTGTGGAATAGCGAAAGGGGATGACCTTGTAGAGCCAGTTCTTAAGCTCCTCCTCGTCCTGCGAGAGGGCGAGGCCGCCGGTGAGCTGGACTGCGGCCTTGCTGCGGTTGAAGTGGCAGGGATCGTCCCGTCCTTTAAGACCCAGCTATGTCTCTCTGACTGAGACTCAGGGGAGGTGATTGGGAGACCATCGTAGGGGTAGGCCTTCTCCGCCTCCAGGCCGCCCAGACGGACTATCTCCTTGTAGGCGTTGGACGGGAGGCCCCCGTCACAGCCTTCAACCATCTCTTCCATCCATCCAGGGAGGGAAGGAAGGGAGGGAGGGCTACCCTGGTCCAGCTTGTCGCAGTCCACGAGCTCCTGCTCAGAGAGGGAGACGAGTTTTCCTGTCTTGATGGCGTAGAGGCCCTCAACATTCCCCGTCGTCGAGAAGGCCCAGCAGGAGCCGCACTGGCCTGCACAAGTGCACACTGCAAAAAGGTCAAAGTTGAAGTGCAAGTGAACCCTGGTTCTTGACAGGGGTGACGGCGTTGTGCTGGCGCCAGTCCCAGGCCTGGGGGACGTCCTGGCTCTCAGCGACAGCCTCGGCTGCAGGCCACTGATAGCCGTCCTTCCACTCCGCGGCCAGGACCTGCTGGCGGAACTCCTCCGGCCTCAGGTCGCTCCACTCCGTCACCCCGTACACCGCTGACCCTGTCCACCCACCCCAGCTTTCATTCCCCACACGCTTTTTGGCCTGATTCGTGAGCCAGAAGCAGTCAGCCTAGTCTGGCCAGACGAAAGCTAGGCGAAGTGAGCGAGAAAGGGCTTAGAAAAGGAGACCCTGCTCCTCCTGGCGCATGCGGTGGAGGAGCTGCAGGTTCTTGGCAAAGACGCGGAAGCGCTTCTGATAGGCGGCCTTGCCGCCGCTGTAGGCCTTCTTGTGCACCTGACAGCCGATGTCAATGCTTAATAGCCAGATAGGAGGTAGCGGGGGATGAAATGAACCTGTAGGAAGAGGCGGAAGGCCTTGAAGGCCTGGACCTCTTCTTCGTTGGCCAGTTGGAGGCGAATGGGGCGCCCGTTTTCAACACGCAGGAGACCAACCTTGCTATCCCCATCCCCCTGCACGCTAGCGCTGAAACCAATCCTAGCCTTCTTTGATCACTTGCTTTTTAAACTAATTTCTAGGTTATGGAAGCTATTCGGTGTCCTCGAATATGGCTGATGCAAATCGACTCGCATGCCTCGTTTCAATCTGTGCAAGCTGCTCAATCAGACATTGTAATGCTTGTTAATCGATCAAGCTATTCTGATTTGCTTTGATTGGATTTGTTAGTGAGCACCGCAATCACATGTACAGGAATAGGATGGCATTCTGCATAGGCATAAAAGAACAAGCAATGGGGGCCAAGGCAGCAAGCTCAGCTGGGCTAGCAGGACTCAGTCAAGGCCAGCAATTGGCTGGGACCCGAGTGCTTGGAGGGCTTCCTCCTCAGGGATGTCCTCGCACTCGAGGTCCATCATCTGCTCCTTCTCCTCGTCCTTGAGCCAGGCGCGCTCCCAGAGGGTGAAGCTGCAGCGGGCGTACGGGGCCTCCACCTGCTTACGGCACGCCGCACCCCGCAGTGCCTCCACACTTGCCTGTCATCAAAGCCTGCTTCAAGGGGCTGGGAGAGAATGGGCAGGGTAGGGGGGAATGAGGGGATGAGGGAGGGAATGAGGAAGGGAATGAGGGAGGGTTGGGGGGGGGGGATTGATAGGCTGATAGTGAGGGGCTACGAATTGGCTTTGGCGGCAGTGGGAGATGGCGCTGAGGAAGGTGATGTGGTGGTTGATGCCGCTGACGACCTGCGTCTCCGCGCTCAGGATCTTCACCGGCACGGTGTGGTACATGTCTGCAGGAGTGGATGGATGAGGGTGATGGATGGATGAAAGGCGGGGGGAGAACTGTTGGACTGCTTGGCAAGGCTGAGCATGGCCCGGTAGGCGTAGGCACGGTACTTGTCCTGGTCCGCGTCCTCCACGGCAGTTCGCCCGCCCATCAGGCCGCCTGACTGCCGTTTAGCGGCCGCAAAGCCCAGGGCAATCAGAAGGAGCGCTAATTTCAGCATCATATTTCTGTCGCTGTGAAATATGCCTTCGATGAGGATGAACAATGGGAGGCACTTCTCCACTGATAAATCGAAGATCTTAAATACTCGGAGCGAGTTTGTGGACTCATCTGAGAGCTGAACAATCGGCAGTCTGAAGGAGGAAGAGGAAGAGAAAAGAGTGACCTAAATATTTATCGCTTGGTGGAATGGGATTATGGCTGGCTAAACAAAAACAGGTGTCCGTTTTCCCAGTGTTGGCGCGTCTCATAGCACGTGAGATTAGCAGATCTTTAGCGGTACTACTGCTGCTTGCTTGCCTGCAGTGAAAAAGACAGAACAACGACGTACGGTAGGAGGGTAGGACCGTCTAAACATCTAAAAATAACGAAGAAATTATAGTACAATAAAAATGACAAGGCTGATGAACTCGACGCACATTCAAATGGGCAAATTCAGTGTTTGGTAGCAAAAGTTTTAACCAATAACAATAACAAAAACAAACTGAAGGCCAAAATATAAAGGAATGGGCTCACAACCGCTACATGAAGAAAGGTCAAAATGTTGTGAAAATTCGAGTTTCGGCGAGTTCTTTAAAGTTAAAAACGTCATTTTTCGGTGGTTTCCATTAAAAATACCAACCCTATGCATAAGGGTATCAATCGAAAGCTAACAATCAGCCCGATCCGCATGTGCCTTGCGTTTGCCTTGAAGATTCGCTTGAATTGAAGTAGGGCTAGCTTTTACAACAATTAGACTTTTCAGAATTTTTCACTAATTTTCAATTTCGCATACTTTTCCCCTTGCGTCCGAATTTTGCGCAAAATTTTGTTTCAGACAACGCTGAAAAAACATGCAAAAGGTTGACATGCAAAATTATTTGTGACTAAATCTGAAAAATTGACAATAAGCGGGCCATATTTAATTTTTTCGGGCATATTTAAATTCAGGGCTTGTGGAGATTTTTGCGCGGCCGAAGGCCGCCTGCCGCGGAGGGCAGGGCAGTCAGAGCTCCGTAGGCCGGAGGGCATGGGTGCGGAGGCCCCGGAGCGTAGCCTGGCATGCGAAGCATGCTAGGCGAAGCGTAGGGGCCGTAGCACCCATGCCCGGAGGCCGGAGGAGCTCTGGCGCCCTGCCCGAAGCGGCGGGCGGCCAAGGCCAGCTTAAGCAGTTACCCCATTTTTGTGTCCGTCTGTCCGCATATCCATATATATAATAGAGGAGCCTGTCTTGTCCGTTAGCATGGCGGGCGCCACGGGGGAAGCTTCTGGTGAGGAGGTGAGCGTGTTTTTGGGTAAATCAGGGTCGGGGAACACGATTCTGAGTTATAGAGCTTGCACTGACCACGGGAATGTGCTTAAAACATCAAAAAAGTGAGTTTTTTCAATGTTTTGGAACTGCGCAGTTTTGGGGAGCTACTCATTGTGGCGAAGTTTTAGTCA
>JASANA010011776.1:0-27105 GCA_030248095.1 Ptycholaimellus sp. GST1_10 | reverse complement strand
GGCCCAGTGCCTGTGGGTCGGCAGATCATGGAGGAGCTGTGGATGGAGGAGTTGGGACTGGTGCTTGGCCAGTTGAGCTGCCAGGAGCAGCTGCGTCTTCGCGGCGTCTGTCGAGCTTGGAAAGCCGTGGCGGAAACGAAGCCTGGCCCAGTGCCTGTGGGCCGGCAGATCATGGAGGAGCTGCGGGACTGGAGGAGTTGGGACTGGTGCTTGGCCAGTTGAGCTGCCAGGAGCAGCTGCGTCTTCGCGGCGTCTGTCGAGCTTGGAAAGCCGTGGTGGAGTCTCACCTGGCCCAGTGCCTGTGGGTCGGCAGATCATGGAGGAGCTGTGGATGGGGAGTGGGACTTGGTGCTGGCGATCGAGCTGCCAGGAGCAGCTGCGTCTTCGCGGCGTATCTCAGAGCTTGGAAAGCCATGGCGGAGCGTAGCCTGGCCCAGTGCCTGTGGGTCGGCAGATCATGGAGGAGCTGTGGATGGAGGAGTTGGGACTGGTGCTTGGCCAGTTGGTTGCCAGAGAGGGGCAGCTTGGTCTCGCAGCATTCTGTCAGTCTTGGAAAGCCGTGGCGGAGCGTGGCCTGGCCCAGTGCCTGTGGGTCGGCAGATCATGGAGGAGCTGTGGATGGAGGAGTTGGGACTGGTGCTTGGCCAGTTGAGCTGCCAGGAGCAGCTGCGTCTTCGCGGCGTCTGTCGAGCTTGGAAAGCCGTGGCGGAGCGTAGCCTGGCCCAGTGCCTGTGGGTCGGCAGATCATGGAGGAGCTGTGGATGGAGGAGTTGGGACTGGTCTTTGGCCGGTTGAGCTGCCAGGGAGGGCAGCTGCGTCTTCGCGGCATCTGTCGGAGCTGAAAGCAGTGGCGGAGCGTAGCCTGGCCCAGTGCCTGTGGGTCGGCAGATCATGGAGGAGCTGTGGATGGAGGGGCTGGGACTGGTGCTTGGCCAGTTGAGCTGCCAGGAGCAGCTGCATCTTCGCGGCGTCTGTCGAGCTTGGAAAGCCGTGGCGGAGCGTAGCCTGAGCCCAGTGCCTGCCTGGTTCGAGGAGATGCGTGAAGAAGCTGTGGATGGAGGAGTTGGGACAGGTGCTTGGCCAGTTGAGCTGCCAGGAGCAGCTGCATCTCTCGCGGCGTCTTTTGAGGCTTGGAAAGCCATGGCGGAGCGTAGCCTGGCCCAGTGCCTGTGCGTCCGGCAGATCATGGAGGAGCTGTGGATGGAGGAGTTGGGACTGGTGCTTGGCCAGTTGAGCTGCCCAGGAGCAGCTGCGTCTTCGCGGCGTCTGTCGAGCTTGGAAAGCCGTGGCGGAGCGTAGCCTGGCCCAGTGCCTGTGGGTCGGCAGATCATGGGGTTCGTGTAAGTTACATAACATAACGTTGAGCTATGTAACATGCTGTTTAGGCCCAGGCATAGTCATCTAGTCATGCCCAATTAAGTTATGTTATGTACTGCATCAGTACTGTTATGTGAAATACATGATCATGCGATGTGGAAAAGTAGCTCAATTCCCAACTGAAATATGTTTACGCATAGGCATATGCTTAGTTTTAGGCTTAGTAACTGGTGTGGACTCAGTTGGTAGTGTAGGATTATGTTTTGACATAGGCTAAGTTTTAGGCTAACGTTTTTGTGGTAGGCTTATATTTTGTGTTTGACTTAGTTTAGGCTAGAGTAAGCTTCTGGCATATGACTAGTCCTAGGCATATGCTTGGTCCACCCTATGACTGGGCTTAGTTATGCAGTCTACTGAGCTATGTAACATGCTGTTTAGGCTCAGGCGTAGCCATCTAGTCATGCCCAGTTAAGTTATGTTATGTACTGCATCAGTACTGTTATGTGAAATACATGATCATGTGATGTGGAAAAGTAGATTGATTCCCAACTTAAATATGCTTAGGCATAGGCATATGCTTAGTTTTAGGCTTAGTAACTGGTGTGGACTCAGTTGGTAGTGCAGGATTATGTTTTGACATAGGCTAAGTTTTAGGCTAACCTTTTTGTGGTAGGCTTATATTTCATGTTTGACATAGTTTAGGCTTTGTGTAAGCTTCTGGTATATGACTAGTCCAAGGCATATGCTTGGTTAGGCCTATGACTGGGCTTAGTTATGCAGTCTACTGAGCTATGTAACATGCTGTTTAGGCCCAGGCGTAGTCATCTCATCATGCCCAATTAAGTTATGTTATGTACTGCATCAGTACTGTTATGTGAAATACATGATCATGCAATGTGGAAAGTAGCTTGATTCCCAACTTAAACATGTTTAGGCATAGACATATGCCAGGAAAATTGGTGCCAGGACACAATATAAGGATGTAACAGCAACATTTGGAGTAGAAATTGCTAAAATTTCATGCAAAATCATCGTTTTGAGTAAAAAATTCAATTATGTCTTCTACATAACTTAACTGAATTTTTTGACTAAGTACTGTTATGTGGTAGACAATCTTGAGTCAGGTATGCAACAAATTTTACTAAGTTATGTTATGTAGTGCACTAAGTTATGTTATGTAGTGCACTACGTTATGTTATGTAATAGAACGTTATGTTATGTAACTTACACGAACCCCATGATCTGCCGACCCACAGGCACTGGGCCAGGCTACGCTCCGCCACGGCTTTCCAAGCTCGACAGACGCCGCGAAGACGCAGCTGCTCCTGGCAGCTCAACTGGCCAAGCACCAGTCCCAACTCCTCCATCCACAGCTCCTCCATGATCTGCCGACCCACAGGCACTGGGCCAGGCTACGCTCCGCCACGGCTTTCCAAGCTCGACAGACGCCGCGAAGACGCAGCTGCTCCTGGCAGCTCAACTGGCCAAGCACCAGTCCCAACTCCTCCATCCACAGCTCCTCCATGATCTGCCGACCCACAGGCACTGGGCCAGGCTACGCTCCGCCACGGCTTTCCAAGCTCGACAGACGCCGCGAAGACGCAGCTGCTCCTGGCAGCTCAACTGGCCAAGCACCAGTCCCAACTCCTCCATCCACAGCTCCTCCATGATCTGCCGACCCACAGGCACTGGGCCAGGCTACGCTCCGCCACGGCTTTCCAAGCTCGACAGACGCCGCGAAGACGCAGCTGCTCCTGGCAGCTCAACTGGCCAAGCACCAGTCCCAACTCCTCCATCCACAGCTCCTCCATGATCTGCCGACCCACAGGCACTGGGCCAGGCTACGCTCCGCCACGGCTTTCCAAGCTCGACAGACGCCGCGAAGACGCAGCTGCTCCTGGCAGCTCAACTGGCCAAGCACCAGTCCCAACTCCTCCATCCACAGCTCCTCCATGATCTGCCGACCCACAGGCACTGGGCCAGGCTACGCTCCGCCACGGCTTTCCAAGCTCGACAGACGCCCGCGAAGACGCAGCTGCTCCTGGCAGCTCAACTGGCCAAGCACCAGTCCCAACTCCTCCATCCACAGCTCCTCCATGATCTGCCGACCCACAGGCACTGGGCCAGGCTACGCTCCGCCACGGCTTTCCAAGCTCGACAGACGCCGCGAAGACGCAGCTGCTCCTGGCAGCTCAACTGGCCAAGCACCAGTTCCAACTCCTCCATCCACAGCTCCTCCATGATCTGCCGACCCACAGGCACTGGGCCAGGCTACGCTCCGCCACGGCTTTCCAAGCTCGACAGACGCCGCGAAGACGCAGCTGCTCCTGGCAGCTCAACTGGCCAAGCACCAGTCCCAACTCCTCCATCCACAGCTCCTCCATGATCTGCCGACCCACAGGCACTGGGCCAGGCTACGCTCCGCCACGGCTTTCCAAGCTCGACAGACGCCGCGAAGACGCAGCTGCTCCTGGCAGCTCAACTGGCCAAGCACCAGTCCCAACTCCTCCATCCACAGCTCCTCCATGATCTGCCGACCCACAGGCACTGGGCCAGGCTACGCTCCGCCACGGCTGACCAAGCGCGACAGACGCCGCGAAGACGCAGCTGCTCCTGGCAGCTCAACTGGCCCCCCCCCCCCCAGGGGGGCTGGGCTTGTGGGGGGGGGGGAAGCACCAGTCCCAACTCCTCCATCCACAGCTCCTCCATGATCTGCCGACCCACAGGCACTGGGCCAGGCTACGCTCCGCCACGGCTTTCCAAGCTCGACAGACGCCGCGAAGACGCAGCTGCTCCTGGCAGCTCAACTGGCCAAGCACCAGTCCCAACTCCTCCATCCACAGCTCCTCCATGATCTGCCGACCCACAGGCACTGGGCCAAAGGATGGAATTGTCAATTTGCGCCTGCCCAAGCATACACAGAGCGTCTGCAGGGTGAAAAGGGCGGGGCTCGTTTTTACAACTGCACTGCTGCCAGCTCAAATGCTTAGTTAATGATATTGAGACTGAAGAATTGGAATTATTGTTCACGATTTGGACCCGAAATCATGAACAATTTTTAAAAAAAGCAATGATGATGTCAATTTTCTTGAGTCGAACTGAGCAAGATTGGCGACGAATCAATGCCAATAAGGCAGAAAATTGCGATGAAACGAACAACATAATTTCCAGGTGAAGCAATAGAATGCAGCAATAGGCTGCTAAAGTATTTGGACTAGCACTCTACTTCTCCTCAAAACCAGCAAGCTTAGTGGGTGAAATGAAGCGTTGAAGGAGGATGCCATGGGAGGATGCCATGCCACACTAATAATGAATAATCATTCCAATTCATCAGTCTCAACATCATGAACTAAGCATGTAAGCATTTGAGGCATAAAAGTGAAATTTAAAATTTTTTCACGATTTCGGCTCGAAATCGTGAACAATAATTTAAATTATTCAGTCTCAAAATCATTACTAGGCATTTACGGCATAAAAGTGATATTTTAAAAATTGTTCATTATTTCTGGTCCAAATCGTGAACAATATATCCAATTCTTGAGTCTCAAAATCGGGAAAAAGCATCTTCCCAATGTTAAAACATAATTACAAGCCATATGGGGCATAAAAACAGGATATAAAAATTATCAAGTTTTTTGACCCAAATATTGTTCACGATTTCAAAATTGTAATAATTGTAAATAATTGTTAGTTATTGTTCATTATTGTTATTGTTTACGAATCGACAGTTACGGACAAAACTGCGGACCTTGTTCATGAGGCTGGATGGGTTAAGCGTCGCGCTTGTCGTAGGTGGCAAGCGAACAGACCCGCTGCACACCTACTCTACCTCAAATGATCAAAGGGAATCGAAAAGACTTGGCCGTCAAACTGCGCCCGAGAAAGATGCGATATTGAAAGGGGGAAAGGGAGAAATGAATTGCCACGGGCAGCGGTTGGCTGAGGGGGCGTGTTTTGTCTGCGTTGAAAGCCATTGTTGTGCCAGCCACCCTTTCCCGCCTTTTCTCAAAAGTAAGGCAAAACACTTCGTCAGCCCTCTCGAGAAATGTTAAAAATTTCTAAGACTCAACAATGAGCTAATTTCAATTTTACATGCTAAAGCTGTATCAAAACCGAACTATCTGAAACGGAGAATTACCAGGCTCTATATACGCATTTTTCCCACGCAATCATCTTCCTAAATCATAGTTTTTACAGTCGTGTTTTCACTTTTTACCGATTGAACATTTTGCTCAATTGCGAAAATTTTGTAAACTAATTATTTAGATGAAGTGAAAAGGATTAAGCTAAAAACTACACAGCTAGAAGGATATGGTCAGAAGAAAGAATTGCGTGGGAAGTGAAGTTCCGACACATAAAATGTTTCTGGCATTTTTCGACTATGTCGAATTTTTTTGGCATTTTGAAATTTTTGACATTGGACTAAAATGCGAGTTCTAATTTTCTATCTCAAATATCTCCTATAGAGCAAAGGTTACGAATATGCCACAGTTCACAGGTATATGTAAAGAAACCTGAATTTTCATAAAAATTGTGTCCCGTCAGGGGCCAACCTAATTTTTATATTAAAATTGTAAAAAAAATTTAAACTCGAAAACAGCAATTCCTTTTTTGAACAACTTAACAAATACTGGATCCAAAGCAATGATCAAACTAAAGAAAATGTGGTCCTAATTAAGAACTTTTAACGATGGTCGAATCAAAACTGGATTTATAATCATTTGAAAACTTCGTTAATTACAAATTTAAAAAAAATTAGCTAAAAATCGAGTTTTGACTTTTGAGCTTCACAGAAACGTCCACTCGTTCTGAATATTTTAGCATTGGAAAGAGCATCATCAAACTGACCAAAACTCGCGAGAATTTGTCTGTAAACCTGCCTTTTTACGAAGCAGGGACATGGCAGGAGCAGCGTCCCAGCTTGCAACAGCTTTCAGAATCCGCTCATCCGATGGAAGCACGCGCTGTTTACTGCTACCTGAATGAAAGACAGCCTAAGTTGTGCGGATGAAAGGGTTTTTTACCGGAGGCAATAATTTTGAGGGATATGTCATGCTGAGTAAAAAAATTCGTGTCCGCCCCAATTTATCCAATATTCGAACTTCTCAGAAAAGCTCTCCTAATTTTTTTGCGTCCTCTTGCGTCAGCAAGGAACAGACGAAAGGGGGTCATTTTGACGACGCTCATAAAATTGATAGCTCTCGATGCCTTGGGCGGAGCGTATAGGTAAATGGAGGCACACGGCGGAACGCTGACAAATGCGGTCTATGAGCATTTTCAGAGACAGACACTAGCTACACCAGCAAAACCAGGGAAAGGAAGGTGAATGGCGAAGGAAGAGAGGTGAATGGTGATAGGCATGATTTGTATAGCTCAAAATGTTCCCATTCTTATGCTGGGAGGAGTCAGCGGTAGTCGGTGCTGAAACAAATAACTGGCAAAAGTTTAAGATTGATGTGATCACCTTTAGGATTACTCAGCCTGTGTTCACTCCACACCGTATCTGATTCTGCATGACGGCAGTTGCTTCTTCAAAACTTCGTTAAGATTCGGATGCACTGCTGAATTAGGAAAATGCATAAGCTTAATAGTTAGTGAATGTATTTGTGCGAATTTGAAGCTGCCCAAAGACCACTGGTACGTCGCAAAACAGCCTTTGGCTGTCATGGCAATGCACGCTCGTCTTCACCCTTCTCACCCTTGGTTTGGACGGTATCTGAATTGAGGCACTTTTTGGGATTGTAGAAATCAGATGCCTGCAGACAATTATGGATACAAAAGTTGTGCTAAGCCAACTTTATTTTGAAAAAACAAACCAATTAAATTCAGGCTAGGATTAACAAGGTATTCTCGGCTGTTGCCAAGAGATGCGCGGCCTTGTCCACCTCGTTAAGCAATGAAATTAAGCAAACAAACTTATAGGTCTAGTTTTGGTTTCTGAGGCATTTAATGCGATTTAATTAATAATTAATAAAAAGAAAATGCAATTTTTCGAAAAATTTTCGAATTTCAAGGTCATAAAAATTCAAGTTTTGGACCATAAATCAAGAACCACTGAAAATAACGCCGATCGCAAAAAAACGCCTCGAGCCACCACCCAGGCGGACCTTCATGCAAAATTTCAGCCAATTTCGTTGAAAAACCGGGGAGTACTGGCCGCGAACGGACAAGTATATATATATATATGCGGAATTCGGACGAAAAATGGGGTAACTGCTTAAGCGGGCCTTGGCCGCCCGCCGCTTTGGGCAGGGCGCCAGAGCTCCTCCGGCCTCCGGGCACGGGTGCTACGACCCCTACGCTTCACCTAGCATGCTTCGCATGCTAGGCTACGCTCCGGGGCCTCCGCACCCATGCCCTCCGGCCTCCGGAGCTCTGACTGCCCTGCCCTCCGCGGCAGGCGGCCTTCGGCCGCGCAAAAACATCAAAAGAAAAGACACCCCGCTTTGTAAGAAAAGCTAAAATGTAGCAAACGTAAACTCTGACGGGAGTGGCATAGCGAAGATGCCTGATAATGCGGCTGTCAGCGCCCAGAAAATCCGTGACACTCTCAGTAGTGCCTCCAGATGCGACATCCACTATTGCACGGCAGTAGCAGGCGTATCCCAGGAGAAGACCGATCACAGCAGAGAACATGATATACATTGTAAGGAATATTGCAGCGCTGTGATGAAAAAGACTGCGGGTTTAATGCCAAGAAAATTTGCGATTCATTATGACGCCTGCCGTCTTGCGGTTTGTCGTTCACCAAATTTTGAAATTTATTCTCTTTTGAACAAATTAAAAACTGAAAATGTCCTAACGAAAGAATAAATGCTATGGAAAATGAACTTAAAGGGAGGGTATCAGAAATGTCACCCCCCTCAGATCAGGCCTAGTTTTTTTTTATGAGCAGAGCTAGGTAAAGTAAGCTTGCAAGCATATTTGGTTTTTGCATGTTTGTGTAAAAATTTTGAGAAAAAAAATCTCAAAGTTTCATGTGTTGTAGCGTAGGAGAATTGAATTTTCGTAACAAAAAAAATCGTCAAAAATTCAGGTTATCTACGCCCATATACGCCCATTAACAATGGATAGATATGATGAAAACCTAAACGTTTGGCCAAAAAAAATGGGGAAAATTGATGCGACATTTTGCGAGCAGCCCAAAATGTGATTGTCCCTACATTCTGATTTACTCAGAATGCTGATGTTATAATGTAATTTGGTATTGACAAATGGCAAGATGAAAACTTTTCGCACTAAATTAGGTTTTCAACGAATTAAAAGGGGGATTGTGCTGACGTTCCACTCCACTGCTAGGCGTAAGCGTAACTCTGAAATAGTACAAATAAACTGAAAAAGCTTGATGTGCATAACAGCGGCCAAGGCAACACCAACTACTCCCACGCCATGGCCAAGGCTCTTGCCAATCTCCCCTGCCTCAGCAATCACACTTTCTTCACCTCCCGAATCCTCAACTCCACCATCCTTCAAATCTTCCTCAATCAGGAGGAGGAGCTAAAGGGCAAGAAAACCAGCTCCAGCCCCAACAATGCCCAGCTTCGATATGCCACCTATCGCTCAACAACCTTCTGGCTCTATGGGAAGCTGAAGGGAGGAGAGTGGGTGGAGCTGCCAATCTGCATCCTGGCCGCCGTCCGCACAGCCTTCCCCAACCCCTCCGGCCACTACACAGGCTTCCAGCCTCCCTTGGAGCTTGATCAAGACCCAGATCCTTATTGACGCTTACTTTCCCATTCTACCCACTCAGCCCATATTTCATCAATATGTTTATTCTTCAAAATTATCTAGGTATTGTTTGATCCATTTTGAATTCATTTTAAGCTTTTAAAACTGGCTTTTTGTTGACTAATTTCAAGAAAATGAAGCTGCGTCTGGGAAAAAGAATATGCCTTTCACTCTACACTAACCACCAACTACCTTCACAAGAAAACCCATGGCGATAGGTGGCACTGTCATTTCTGATACTCTCCCTTTAAGAAGATCTTCAAAGCTCAAACATCTGCTGCAAACTGAGCAGCAAATGTCTATTCTTCTCCTTTGCATTTCACACCATCCTCACAATTGGGCAGAACATTGTTGCCAATTCAATTGTTTCTGCTTTTTAAATCTTGTTTGTCCCTATTTTAAATAAACATGTACCTTTATTTTTCAAGTCTTAATGCTAATACATAGGGGCGTTAGTAAGGGCGAGATTGATGACGAAGCGGGTTTTGGTGATGTGGTATAGCATGAGCCAAGAGATAAAGGTTTCACGCACGGGTTCTATAGCGACAAGCAGCGTCCGGTAGGCTAATTTGGTTTGTTAGCGCCAATTTTTAAAATTTCAAGTGAAAGGCTCAGAATAGAGCTAAATATTTTAATTAAGGATAAATAATAAATAAATATCAAATGCAAACGTTGTAAGACAGCAACCATGGATTTTAGCAGCATCACAAGCGCACAGCACACTGTTTAATAAAAAATACTTATTGCTTGACAAATGATTTTGATTTTGTAAGACGAAAAACAAGTTCAACGTCAACTATGATCCTGAAATCAATGCCGACATCAAATTTTATCTTTTTCTCACGAAATATTTGACTTATCTCAGCAATCTGCAATGATTTTTCCATTATACGCGCTTAATCTTTGAATTTTCTGCTATTTATAAAACCTTAAGGTAATAAAATTTTGCTGCAAACGTTTTTGTCGCTCTAAATATGGTTTTTGCTCGTTTATCGGGTCCAAAAAGGGTAAAAATTTGGAACGCTTCACGAATTTGCGTGTCATCCTTGCGCAGGGGCCATGCTAATCTTCTCTGTATTGTTCCAATTTTAGTATATGTCATTGAAATGACGAGATTAACGCATCAATACTCGTATATATAGATACTCTAATCTGGGGCACATTACACTCCTGGGTAGACGTACTCCGTATGGTCGCCTTTATTGATTTCGCTCAACCACCCTTGAATACCTACACTACCAACGCGCAGTATGCATGCCGATGACTCTGCCTTGCAAACAGGATTTGCTTGAACTTTCATTTCTTCTTTGGCCCAATCTTTCGACCATGAAAAAGACTCTTTCGGAACCAGAATTCGTGCAGTATTTTTTTTACGCAGCGTGAGCAAGAGTCGCAGCATAATCAAGAATAATCGCCGCTTAAGATGAATTTAACTGCGCATTTCATTTTGCTACGTAATATCTCATGTGGCGAGTTAGAAGTTAGATGGAGGCTTGGGGATGATACAGCATCTCTTCAACACTTGAGGCCAAGAGAGTTCAAGAGACATATGCGATGCCTTTCCCTAAAGTGAGGGGACGATTGGATTGCGTAAGGGCATATATGGAGTGTGATTAATGCGGCCCTGTATATCAGCCCACCCCGTATGCCCTTTGAGAGATTGTGGTGACCTGGCCCAAACCTTTCACAACACACATTTCATCTCCCCGTCCCCAGGCCAAACAGACGGTCCAACGCCTCAGCGAGTAGCATACAGTAGCCAAGTTATTTGCAGCCTGTCCTTTTGCGCTTCTTCAAACCCAGTCTCTAAAATCCTGCTTCCCAACCTATCATGAGCCTTGATTTTTCTATAAAAACCTTTTCCATACCCTACCGATTGCTAAAGAGGCCTCAAAAGCTAAATTCTTTCATTTTGGCACATCTGACCGAGGCGCGGGAACGCTTGCTTGCAGGCAATGGACAGGGGTAGGCCCTAGGTCAGGACTCAGAAGACCACGCCCCTTTTCATCCTCCCCAGCTCTCCTCCACCCGCCGCCAGCCTGCTGTCCAGAGTGGCTCAGTGCTACTCGACTGAGCCGGTCTCTAGCTGGGATGGAGCAGAGCTTCGACATGGTGGAGAACATCGATAACAATGACATCGGTCTGGGGGCCCTGGAGGAGTTTCTGAGGCCGCTGGAGGGCGGGCCTCGGGGCACCCAGCCAACCCCACCGCCTCTCTCTCCGGACACCCGCTTCGACAGCACCCTCAGCTGCGTTCAGCAGCAGGATCTGCAGGTTGGATCTTTTTGCGGAATTTCTTCGCTCTCAAACCTCTCTTCATGCTTGCCCGGCAGTCTTTGCTCAAATAAGGCTGCGGCTTGCAGGAAGGCCTCTTCGGCTTTGGCGGTGATGGCGGCGGAGGCGATTGCATCCTGCAGCCCCGTGTAGGGCCAACTACACAGGCGCTCGGAGGCGGAAGCGTGGCAGGGGAGGTGGAACTACCGCAGTGGGGCGCCGAGGAACACCTATCTTCGCCAGAGGTACGCTTTTAGACTTCCATTTCTGGGATGCGATCAAAGTTTATGGCACTCATTTCCTAGGTCGGAGACGCAGTCAGCCCAGAACACCTGGATATCGACAACTACGAATCGCGTTCACCCTCGCTCTACTCCGAAGCATCCGACGGCCAACCGCAAAACCTCAAGCGCAAACAGCAACGCCGGTCCTCGGTTTCTTTTCCTCTCAGTCTCAGATCACAAATGGCATCCAATATTGCAATTTCCAAAGTTCCAAACTCGGCTACTCAAAGGAAATGATCTTCCAAAGGAGGCGGAGACGGAGAACGGAGAGGAGGCAGAAGAGGATGTGGCTGCAGATGAGGGAGCGAACACAGCACCTGCTAAGCGCCGCCGCCAGGTTGCCCTTTTGGCTTCCAAGGCTTGAGAGGAGCTGAAGGGTGGAGTTTCAGACTGTGGCACCAGCAGAGTTCCGTCTTCGAATGGGGCAGCTCGTCTGCGCCGAACCCTTCCAGGGGGTCACTTTCTCTTTTCAATCCTCGCATTTTCCGGTTAAATCCGAAAATTGCAGAACTTCATCGAGTTCCTCAAGTTCGTCGACTACAAGCCGTCCAAAGGAGAGATACCCATCTGGACTGCCTACCTTAGTCAGGAGGAGATAGAGGCCAAGGTTCGCCTGGTCTCAAATGAGAACAAAAGGGCTCAAAAGGTGCAAATGTTGCAGAAGAAGGCGCTGAAGGAGGAGGCGGAGACGGAGAAGGCCAGTCTACCGCCCACCTTGACCCCCAAGGAGCGCCAAGCCGAATGCCGCCCCATCGACAAGAAGCTCAAGGCCCAGCGCGCCAAGCTCGACAATGCTCGCACGCACAACTTCCAAGTAAACTCTCCTATCCGTCTCCATTGAGCCGTTTTGACAATCTATTTGGAATTACTCCTATTTCGAAACTCGTCGCCAAAAAGGCATGAGCAAATTTTTCAAGTTTTGAGGTTCTGCGCAATGCGGAGTCGTTCCTGAGCACCTGCGGGATGGAGTTCATCAGGGCCATGGAACACTGCCCAGATGTGGAGGCCGCACAAGTCCACGAATGGAGGCGCATCAAGGACCACAACCTCTACCTCCAAGCCATCTACACAGGCGTAGCCAACAAATAGCTGAGGATCTCCAATGCTCATGTCTCATAGGGAACCCTTTCCAGTGAAAGCCCCTAATATGAGGTTGAGAGGCTTTTGTGAGAGTGACAACCATTGGTTTTGAGGAGTCCAAAGGTTGGAGAATCATTCTGAGCAAAAATTGTGATGCTGAATAAGGCTGGAAGCTAGATTGTCTTGCGAATTAGCAGATTTCAAGATTGCTTTTGCAATTTTGAGACCTGCTCCATCGCAGGACAATCCAGCTTTCAGCTGAATTGAGCAATGCAAGCTTTGGGCAGAACTTTTCTCCAAACTTTGGCACCAGTGGTTGAAGCTCTCACAAAAAGCCTCTCAAGCAGCATTTTTCACTTGCCCAGGCCCAGAAAAGTCCAGTGTCCGATTTGCGGAGGACATACAAAAGCATCTCGCTTATAATGTTCCGCATTTTGTGCACTGGACTTTTCTGACCCTGCTGCAATTGTGAGGAGTTCTCAAGCCCATATGATACGCCCATATTCATATCCCCCTAATCATCGCCTACGCTCTCCCATTGCTCCCTTCCGCTCCTACTTTCGTCATCTCTTCTCTTCCCTACTTTACTTCCTTGCTTTCTATCCTTCTCAAATATCTAGGTGGCGGTGAATAAAAATTGTACATAAATTTTAAAGCAGCAGCGTCATTCTAAGAACCACTTTATTCCGTGTTTCAAAAAAAAACTATCCATTATAATTGTTGCTCTAAAATTTTCTTTGGGACTATGCGAACAGTAAATGCGAACGAATTTGTGCCACAAGCACACAAACAAACAAAACGAGAGCGCTATTAGCAAATTTCACAGTTACGTCTCGATTCTTACCACAATAACTTTCACCTGAACGATTGTCTCAGCACTTCGCTTCATTGGACTTCCTTCAATTGCTTTTCAAGCTGTTACTCTGCATTCCTTCGGTGGAAAAGTCGCGCCTAGGATGAGTTGGCACAAAAAATACGTAAAAGCAATGGACAATGTGCAAATAAGCCCCAACTTGACGGAAGCGTTATGCTGGCTCGTGGCCTTTGGAAATAGGACAAAACGATAGAGAGCTTAAAATGCGAAGAGTAAATGCCTAGCAAGAATCATCCCCAAAACAGAAGCCCTAAAAACAACCGAGCAGCAAAACCAGCAGGGATTTCCCACAACTGAAAATCCAGGTCTGGTCACATTGATCGTGTGGGACGGTCCAAATCCAAAAGCAATACTGTCCCGGTCTGGTGGTCAAGAAAATAAACGAAAGGCAGCTCATCCATAATTCTCGAAGTGTCAGGGCAAGTGGAAGGCTGGCGAGAGCCTGGCCGCAGCGAGTAGTGGCCAGCTGGTCCAGGTTGCCGGAGTGGGTCATTTGGAGCTCCCAGGAGCGATTTGCAGAGTTTTTGCGGGGCTGTGACCAGGCCCCTTGAGCACGCCGCCTCTCCCCCTCCCCTTGCTTTTCTTGACTCCCTTATTAGCTACTTTGTTAGACTGAGATTGGAGGGGGGCGGCTTTGCACTGCTGTCGCTGGCGCCGAAAACATGCGAAAGCTGTAAGTAGGTGTTTCCCAGAAACCGGCTACATGCCGTGGCCAAGCCTCAGCTCACCGATTCTCCCGCCCAACTTGTCTATTTTTTCAGTTACATCTTCGTTTCCTGCAACGCTCTACTTTCAGCATGCAGTGATGCAGTGCTGTTTTTTCTCCCAGTTTCTTTGCTGGTTGACGAATAAAACAAACAAAACAAATACGCTGAGCTCTTGGGATGGGCAAGCAGAGAATGCCATAAACCGTCTTCACTTGCCCCAAGCAAATCCTCCTTTGACAGACCCAATCCCGTGAAGTTAATAATATTTATCAGCAATTCCTGGAAGCTGAGGCATGGTTCAGGGGGTAAGAGTGGATTTTGAGGATGAATGTGGGTGTGTTGGGGGGGGGGCGTGTGAGGTTGGGGTATTCCTGAATATTTTTAAGACTGAATCACTAAGAATATTTTTCCCGTCTATTCGAGCTGCAACCTAGGCGAACCTTGAAACAAAACTAGAACAGCACAAATCAACTGGTGTTTTAGGGTGACTGGCAGTTCCCGTTTTTGCGCGCTGGAATATTGCACTAAACATCCAGCAGAACTATCATCAACAAGGCTTTTGAGCGTTTTTTTACTTGTTTTGCGTCACCTCCGTTTATTCTCACATTCCCCAATGATTTCCTACCGTTCCATTTAGGCTATACCTAGGCGACCTAGACCTAAGAAAGGGCATATTTGAAAGAATGAGCGATGAGGGGAGTGGACGTGCGGAAGAGGTGCTCCATGGTCTGGTGCTGCGTCGAGTGCTGGCGGCAATGAGCAAAGGGGAGGGGGCCTACCGCCAGATGGCCTACCTCTGCGCCCTCCTCGGCGCCGGCAAGCCAGCCCAGCATCTCAAGGCCCTGTCCCACTACTCCGCCCCGAATAGCCCTGCAGATGCTCAACCCTGGCCCCTGCCCTACGTGTCGCTGGAGGTTGGGCTCCCAGTTCTGGGAAGCGAATGGAGAATTTAATTCCTTGCCAGCCTTTCATATCATTTTCTATTTCCTTGTACATCAGATTGGCATTTGCCTAAGGTTGGCCAGCTGTGGAGCAGCGAGGAGGTGGAGCAGTTCCTTGCCCGCCCCGGCCAAGCACTGCGACTGCGCAGCCTCGCCGCACCCTTCCTCCTGCCCCAGCATCGCTGCGCCTCTCTCACCCGCCTCAGGCTGACCCGGCCCGACCCGCGCCTCCCCTCCTGCCTCCAAGCTCAGCTCTGGCCTAATCTACGCAGCCTCACCCTATGCTACATCCACATGACGCCGGAGCTCTGGGACGCCCTGCCAGCCTCCCTCCAGCGCCTCTGTGTCACCTGGGGCGGCAGCCTTGGCAAGCTGGTGAAGCCTGGTCTGCGCCGCCTCGAAGGCGCCTTCCTGGGCCCGCTAGCAGTCCTGGCTCCCAACCTGGAGGTCTACACCGGCAGCGAGCTCTTGCGCACAGCTGAGGGCTGGCAGCAGTTGGCCGCTCTGCCTTGCCTCCGGCGTCTTTGGGTCGCCTTCGACAGCCTCACCCTGCCGCCATGGACCCAGCCCTTGTCAGCCCTGCGCCAGCTTACCTACTACGGCCACCACCTGCCTCCCCTCCCCCTCGCCCGCCTAGCGCCCGGCCTTCAGCACCTCCGCCTCAGCTTGATGCGTCCAGACCCCGAGGGCCTCTGGGACAGCCTGCCTACAAGCCTGCTCAGCTGCTATCTTCACCTCGACGAGGCCTGGGAGGATCGCTTCCGCCGCATTCCAGGCTCCCAGCCGGAGCTGCGGAGCAGTCGACGCCTGGCCAGCCTCCGCCTCCTGTCCTTCGGCAACGGGCGCTACCGGATGGAGAAGCTGAGCGAGCTGGCGCCTGCTCTGCAGGGCCTGGAGATGGGCCTCGGGGCTGCCGTCCAGCCGCCGCCCGGCCTCCGCTCCCTCCGCATTCACCACCGCCAGTGGATCTGGGAGGAGCCCGCTTTGCAGCCCCTGCTGGCAGCCACGCCGCGCCTTCGCCGCCTCACCCTGGACGGGAGCCCGCCAACCTGCCTGCCGGGTCTGCCCTGGCCGCCGACGCTGGAACGCCTGTGCCTCCTCGGCGTCTACAACGTGGACGGCTCCTTCCTGCCGGCTCTGCTGGCCGCCGTCCGCCTTCCCTTCCCCATCCTCGTCTTCCACGCCTCACGCCTCTTACCGCACCTCACCCATCACGGCCTTGCCTGCCAGACACCCGCTCCCATTCAGGCTTTCCCTGTTCCTCCTTTCTTTCTAGCCTTCTTCATTTCTGCAAACACAGGACCTCTTGCAGAACTTTGCTGGCCGCCGCTACTACAGCCTCTACCTCTTCACCAAGGCAATTGATGCCTGACTACAGTTTATTACCATTTATTGCTTGCCCTTCATTACGACAATCGATTGATCTTTGTGAATGCTCTCTAGTTGCACGGCGATGATTGACTGAAAATTACGGATTGACTAACGCAAACATACAATTCCTGCTTAGGCTTTGTGCAGATATTATTAAAAACGGAGGAGAAAAGTGGAAGTATTTGAAGAAATTTGATATTGGATTTGGGTTTCATAGTTGATAATGGGTTGTTATGGAAAATTTCAGCGCGATTTCAGCAGACCGAATTAATAGGCCATATTATTGTACAAAATAGTTCATGAATAATTGTTTTACAAAGTTTTAGATCCTTTCTGCCAAAAATTAGGGAGTAAAAGTAAATGCTTCAAAAAAATTCTAGCTGATTCAATAAAAGCCCACAACCGCAATAAGTTCAATGTTTGCTGTTAGCTGCTAGCTGCAGATAGCTGGAGTATTCTTTCATTCCGTCTTTTACTGCCACAAGAAAACATGACACTGACCGGAAAATGAGAACGAGAATTTCGGGCGGTAGAGTTTGCCATTTTGAAATGGAGAGCTCCAGACCATATTCTGTAGCAAAAATGATTTCCATTTAGATCCTAGTAATTTTAATCAAGCTTTTATTGAGTTCAGCCGCATGTCTTACCACATTTATCAACCAATTTGTTATTTATTATTATGCGAAGAGGTGTGTTCAAAATTAAGTTTAAAATATAGCAATTTGTCGTCTTGTGGCTGTTTGCATTTCAAGTCTGTTTGCATTTCAAGTTTTTATGAACAAAACTAGCTCTGAAAGCAAAAGAATTTTGACTGAAACAATTTGTTGACTGAAGGCCTTAGTTTTTCAATATCGATCAAACACTTGCACCAAGTGAGCTCGTAAAAAATTGATTGCTAAAAGAAATGTTTTTATTCTAAACTAGATTCGTAATAGCAAACTAACGAAAAATTATTAAGATAAGATAAGGCTTTAGTGCTTTGAATAATATTTTAATGGGAAAATGGCATTATTTGGGGAGTTGAAGTTTAAGTCAGGCCGCGCAGCTATTGGCAATATCCGATATTACCTTGTTTTCCATTCATTCCACTAGGCTCTTTTGAGGATTGATGTTCCCTTTGCTTCACCTGTGTTCAAACATTTTGGTTTATTCTGTTTATATCGAGTTTTTTTGCAACGACTTATGTCATTCACGCAAACAACATTGATATTTGTTTACACGGGTTTAAAAAAATAAATATCTGGTACCATCGGCAAACGAAAATAAATATTTTATCCCTAAATTTAGCCCACGCCCACTTTAGCCCATTTACAAATTTATTTATTTTCAACTTCGACCAATTTACAAATTTTTGGCGATATTTCAAAACTGTATAGACTTTTACAAAATGACCTTTACAAAATTGCATTATTCGTTTGAAACCCAAAAATTAGGTTTTCTAAACGTGTTCTACGAGTTAAGAGTTAGCGTTAGAGCTAAAGTAAACCTTAGGCTTAGGCTTGGTTATTGTTACTTGCCAAGTAAAATACGTCGAGTAAAACCCGCTATACTAGTAAAATTCCAGTGTAAATTAAGTTTGACTTAGAATTTTGAATTAGTTTATACCAATTTTTAGCATTTATGAGATATGCTCATGAATAGTGTCTGCTTAGAATGATTAGAATGAAGGTTTTTCCGTCTAAGGTAATCAAAATGGTGTGTTGACAGTAGCGAACACAACTAGGCATAACTTTTTCAAGACATGTTCATAGAAAGATTCAGGGCTGGTTCCTGGATTCATTAGCGATAAATGCAATAGCCTCAATGGCCGTCTTAAGCTTCGAATTTTCCCGATCCTGCTGTAGTGAGCTAAGAAATGCCACTCGCCAGTCCTCCTGCAAACAATGGGCTAAAATAAAAACAGGCGAGTGACATTTGGTTTGCATATGATAATTTTGTTCAATGTAACTTAGCGAACGATTTTGTGATCCGTATTGAATTGAAATGCAAAGTTACGCTTGCCTGTTTTTGGTTGGTTTCGGAAACTGCTCCTGCTGCTTTCTTCTTCACTTCGGCGATCCGTTTTAAGGCGGCTGCATTAGCATTACCATCCTGCAAATAATGTTTAGCATTGTAAGCTTTAATTTGTATTTCATAGAATGATAAAAAGACTCATGGAAATTCAGCTTCAACTCATGCTCGTGGAAATTCAAACTGTTGCCATGTTTTTCTAATCGTGTTAGCCAGCTTTGCTTGCTTCCCGGAATCACTTGCATGGAAAGTTGCTCAAAAGGAAATGACTTGCCTAGATAACAAAATTTTCCAGATGCTACATACTGGGTGTGCGCACCTCAAGCCCCCCAGACCCCCTCGTAACGCCCCTGCCGGTAACGATCAACTCGCGCCAGCCCAATTCATACATTTGCCCCGACCAAAATTGGAACCAAAAACTTTGTTTAGTAACCTGCTTTGTGGGTGCATTTTGGCATGGAACGATGGCAGGTTTACTCAACGACGAGGAGGAGTTGATGGAGTTTTTGTAGGCCTGGAGTTCAGTGTACATTCGCCGACCTTTTTGCACTTCCGACAAATCCTTGTCGCCGCATTCAAAGCTTACAATACAGAGTTGCTTTTTGTTTCCGTGAAAAAGAGGGTTAAAACCGCTCTTCGAACTCGTAGTGATCCACCAGGTTGCACAAGTTCATCTTAAAAATGCCGCTCTCGTACGGCGTGGATTCGTAATCTGAAGAAGACAGCCAAAGTTTGCGGGTAAGGGTATTGGCAAGCAGAGCGTAAGCATGGTCACCTCTTGTTGACCAACATACTGTATTACAGATTTTGAAATTATACTTAGATGCCCTTTACTAGAGTAAAGTTGAGTTTGGAGCACCAGACCTTGAGAGTATGCCTGCCAAAAAAAACGGACAGCATTTGGCGGAAGGATAATAGTCCAACACTTTTTGAAAAGTTTTTCATCATAATTCTTAACCGATTTTGACAATACCTGTTATGATTTAGATAGTTTATTGAGAAGGTCAAATATCTCGAAAAGGAAGGAGAAAAAGAAAAAAATATGATTATAATTATGCAGAAACATTCCATTATTGCTGTAAAACTTATTGTGTTCTTGCAAAAAATACCTCACAACTTACATCTGCTCTCAAAATCCCAATCTTACACTTACCCCAATAACTGCAGCTGTCAACGTATATTTTCCGCACGGACGCTGGGAAAGCTGGACATCGCCTGTAACACTGAGACGCCTTTACGGAAATATAAAATCGTTTTCTGTCAGCCGAATGATAGTTTTTAGGTTTTCACGCCCAGATTGTCCTGAATTCGTGCCAAATCTGCCGCTCTAAAGGAGGTGGAACGTTCCCACGACTTACTAAACATTACCTCTTTTTGAAAGGCTTGCCTGTTTCTCTGAAAGGCTTGTACTAGTCTTGTTTTGTGCTACTGCTTAGTACCACTCTTAGTGCTTAGGATGCTTAGTGCTCAGGACTTAGTGCTAAGTGCTATCTTTTACCAAAATGTTTTAAAATTTTCAAAAACCGTGGAAGCGTTTTGCAGGAAATTTAACAGGCCCCGCCCTGCCCTGCAGCGGCGTTGGAAAGAAAAGCCAAAGCTTTACCATCCGCTCGGAAAGGAGCTGAAGTAGACGACAGAGAATCCGACAAGAAAGCTGGTGCTGTTGAACAGCGAAACGCTGCCACACACCAGCTTCAGCTGCAACTAACTGCATTTGTCTTTGGTCATATTAAGAAGCAAGGCATTCTTCTACAAACCTCATTCTCGTGTAGGTGGCATTCACAATTCTCGCAGTTAATAGGTGGCCTTGGGCTCTGAGCGGCCGTGAGAGCTAAGAAGAAGGCGGCGAAATAGCAGCGAAACATCTGCAAGCTGTGAACCATTTTAGCTGAATTATGGAGTTCATGTTTCGAGTTCAACCAATGTTTATGTCGAAAGCTTTGAACTGGTGTTCAGGCTAAGTATGAGCAATAGGTCTGCAAAACAGCAGCGCGAGAGAGAAATCGGATTGGTGGAAGGCAGATAAGCCATAAGTTACCACATTCTGCCCTTTTCGGAAAGCAGCTGCTCGCCTATATCTTTTCTGGGACGCATTACATTTCTATTTTTTAGATTCGCTAGGCAGAATTGTTTTTAAAACCGAGCCTCACAAATTTTACTACACAAACAATACAATCAGAACTTTGTTTGTACTTGAAGGACCAAAGTAAAAACTTAGCATTTTTGTCTTATTTGCGTGAGGCCTTAAAGGGAGAGTATCAGAAATGTCACCATTCTCAGATCCGGTCTACTCTTTTTTTGTGAGCAGACCTAGGTAAAGTAAGCTTGCAGGCATATTTGGTTTTTGAACTTTAGAGTAAAAAGTTTGAGAAAAAAAATCCCAAAGTTTCATGTGTTGTAGCATAGGAGAATAGAATTTTATCAACAAAAAAAATCGTCAAAAAATCAGATTATCTCCGCCCATTTACGCCCATTAATAATGAATGTATATGATGAAAACCTAAACGTTTGGCCAAAAAAAACATGGAAAATCGATGCGACGTTTTGCGAGCAGCCCAAAATATGATTGGTCCCTACATTTTGACTTACTCAAATGGTTGATGCTTCATTGACTGTACTTTCAACTTTAGCGCAATTGTTTTAGTTTGATTGATTTTAAAGTTTAATTTGAGCTAAATAAATTGTGTGGTAATCGCTAAAAATGGTATCTCATCACAATGCATCACAGAAACAAATTTGCCACACTATTCAACATCAGTTGTCTCTATAAAGCCCTTTAACATGCATCAAAACTTAAAATTCACCAAGATTCGCCAAGCCGCAAAATGTTAGTCTCTACTCAGGCAGCTCATATTTCGTCTAATTTACAAATTGCTAAAATAATATGCATTTCGCTTGATCATTTTTAAATCGATATCTAGCTTTTAAAATGGACTATTTCACAGGAATATATTTGAAAACCAGAGCTATTTGGAAAAAAGCTAACATGCCTTGCAAGATGCTTTCATAACCAACTATCTTCAGAATCACTCTCAGTCAAATGGGTAACACTGTCATTTCTGATTCCCTCCCTTTAAGAGAGCTTTACTGAGAAGGTCGAATGTCTCAGAAACGTCCTTGCCCAAAAATTTTGACCCCCCTTTTTATATTTTTTTCGAAACTAGACACAATTTTAAGACTTGGTGTCCTGTGAGCGGTCAAAACTCAAAATTCAATTTTTGGCGAGTTTTTGAAATTTGAATAATGACCAAAAATTTGAAGACCCATAACTCATTTTCTTCTCAACCAATTTTGACGATTTGACCACCATTCTAACCGTCTTAATGAGAAGAACATTTTGTTTTTTGACCAACTTTCTACAATCAAACCCTGCAGAGTTATTCACAAAATACCTGTCTTAAGAAATTATGAAAATCCTGTTTTCTTGCAAGTTTCTTGAAAAAATTTCTTTTCCGACAAACGAAACCCATTTTTTCTGAAAATTCAGGTTATTTTATCTCATGGTTCCAGAAATGTTGGGCCAGCAGAGATATTTGAGATTACAATTGAAAACTCCCATTTTGCCCCTATGTTATAATTTATGGAGGCATGTATGCGGCCCCTAGAAGGCCCCCCTGGGGGTCCCAAAAATTGGCCCCCCTGGGGGTCCCAAAAGTTGGGCCCCCTGGGGGTCCCAAAAGTTGGCCCCTGGGGGGGCTTGACTTAACATGCACCCAAACAACATTTTAGACTAATCTGTGGGTCATTACCCTGCTTAGCACTAAAACTATTCAATGGCGTTTATGATGGATGGACATTTATTGATAAATGGCTGAAGTAGTTCATACTGATGCTAAGACCTAGCTCCTCATACTTGATTGGAGAGCTGTCAGACTCGGTGCAAGCAGCATCAGCCAAACTGTGCCAACCCTGTAAAGGGTGAGCATCATCTGGCCACTGACCTGGCCCTGAGGAAGGAGACGATCTGCGAGGCCCACATCTTCTCCTTCAAGAACTGCAAACATCTCAACTTCCATGTTCCTCAAAAAATTAAAAGATCAACTAAAAATCTTCCTTTGTTCATAATTAGAAACATGAGGTTGCCAAGTATGCAGGAAGGTAGGCTAATCTCTTTCTGAGTATTAATGTAGGAGGATCCTGACTCACTGAATCAATTGACTTGGAAATAAGGAAGGATTGGTGGAGGAACTAATTGGGCTGGCACGAAAAAAGCTTTAGCAAAGTGAATGGAGCTTTAGCAAAGTGTCCCAAAAGTTGGACCCCCTGGGGTTCCCAAAAGTTGGGCCCCCTGGGGGTCCCAAAAGTTGGGCCCCCTGGGGATCCCAAAAGTTGGCCCCTGTGGGGGTTTGTCTTAGCATGCATTCAAACAACATTTTAGACTAATTTCTGTGGGTCCATACCGTGCTCAGACCCTTACCCTTACACCTCTCCAATTCAGAGCGAATTACCAGTAGAAACAGCTAAAATTCAATTTTAATTTTTGAAACATAAGGCTGCTGGATTTGTGCAAAATTGTAGGAAATTTTCAATTTTATGGCCAGATTCGTGTTCAGCATCAAAATTTACCTAATGGGGCCCAAAACTAGAGCCAATTTCCCAATATTGATCCCTACCTTACTTTTTGGGCATTGAAATATTAGGTTAATGTGTTATAACTTGAAAACAAAATATTTTTGCTGAGCTCCCAAAGCAGGGTGGCGAGCAGAAAGAGGCAATTAAAAGGCTCATTAAAAAACTTTGCCTAAATTTCAAGGATTCTCCCATGGGTAGTTTCATGTCACCATATTGCGATGCCCAAACGTGTCATTGCAAAAAGGTTAAACTGCAAGAGCACTGCTTAATTTTGATGTCATTGAATGGTTTTAGTGCTGAGCAGGGTAAGGATCCACAGAAATTAGACTAAAATGTTATTTGAATACATAATAAGACAAGCCCCCCACAGGGGCCAACTTTTGGGACCCCCAGGGGGCCCAACTTTTGGGATCCCCAGGGGATCCAACTTTTGGGACCCCCAGGGGGGCCAACTTTCGGGACCCCCAGGGGGGCCTTCTAGGGGCTGCATACATTCCTGAATTTATGGGCAAAATGGGAGTTTTCGATTTTAATCTCAAATATCTCTGCTGGCCCAACATTTCTGGAACCATGAATTGCATATAGATAAAATTACCTGAATTTTCAGAAAAAATGGGTTTTGTTTGTCGGAAAAGAAATTTTTTCAAGAAACTTGCAAAAAACAGGATTTTCATAATCTCTGAAGAGAGGTTTTTTGTGAATAACTCTGCCGGGTTTGATCGTAGAAAGTTGGTCAAAAAAAAACAAAATGTTCTTCTCATTAAGACGGTTAGAATGGTGGTCAAATCATCAAAATTGGTTGAGAAGAAAATGAGTTATAGATCATCAAATTTTTGGTCATTATTCAAATTTTAAAAATTCGCCAAAAATTGAATTTTGAGTTTTGACCGCTCACAGGACACCAAAAGTCTTAAAATTGTGTCTAGTTTCGAAAAAAATATAAAAAAGGGGGGTCAACATTTTTGGGCAAGGGACTTTTGAAACTCTCAAGTCTCAATAAAGCTTTCTTAAAGTGAATCTAGCCCTGTATATATATGTCCATTTTTGTTCTTTTAAATACGGGAAAATTTTGAAGGGACAGTGACAGAAATGCACCACTCGGATTTTAAAAGAATAATTTAAGGTTCGAGTAATTTTAAAAACATAATTAGTTTGAGCATAAAAGCTGAAAGAGGAGGGGCAAAAGAAGAATATGATGCGTCAGAGGAATGTGGGTGCATCGCTTACTCGGCTCTTTAACAATTTTATCCTGGCATTGGCGCCCTGCCCAGCTTGGACGAAAAATTTCATCAAACACTGGCTATCAGCAGAAGGAAGTATTATGCGGTGAAGCTGGTGCGTAACTGAATATAATCGAGTCGTGAGGCGAAGGTTTGCCTAACTGACTAACTAACTTACTCCTGTTCGTGATGCTTTTCAGCAACTTGTGTGAAGTATCTTTCTAAATGGTCACGAGTTGTTGATCAACCGGCCGTGACATACGAATCAACATTGAATTAAAAACCAATACACAGCAGAGCAGAATGACTCTGTATGACGATGGCAGTTGGTTTTTATTTCCATATGCTATTTTACTCATTTCACCCAGAAAAATTAAAGTGTTGCTTTGAAAGCAAAAGTTTTCACCGTGAATAAATGTCCGGTGCAATGGTAGAGCTATTTTATGAATTATCAATGGATTATCAATGACACTTTAGTTGGGTACAAGTGTATTTTTCGAGCGACCAAAGCCCACCTGCCGTGGAGGACAGGGCAGAGAGAGCTCCGAAGGCCGTAGCGTATGGACCCTTTTCTTTTTTTCTATTTTTGCGAAAGTTTAGATTTGATTATTTAACATAAAATATCAAATTCGCTTTTAGTTCTTTCATAAATTAAACATCGATGCAGCTGAGCGCAAACATTCTAAGCATAGAAACCAGGCTATTAGGTCTAAAAGCCAGACGAAAAGCTAGCTCCGACCTGACTCAGGCCAACCCAAAGTCTATCTACTGTCTATCTTGTAGTCCACAAATACTGATAAAGTTCCATTCCTGCTCGTACCTAGCCAGGATCTGTTTACTGTCTACGTTGAATTCGACGTATGCCGAAGAAAAGCTCCACAAGGCACATGATCTATGTGCTGCTGCTGCACTGTCTGAGCTCTGACCATTCGGCGTATACAGATAAGACTCCATTCATAGCGTATAAAAGCGTTGCAAAAGCCGGCCCAATGCGGCAGGCTGAAAGAGTTGGACCCCGTCTCATCCCTCCCAAGCCTCCTCGCAATGCAGCTTCATCTACTCCTCGCCCTCGCCCTTCTCTCGGCCGTTCACGCAGCGCACTACTGTGCAACAATGTCAGCGCCTGTCATGGACAGTTTTCTGCCTAGACACCACCTGATCGTTTCTGGCCTGATTTCAGGTACGCGGACGCAAACCAGGGGGGCAGCTGGGAGAGGCTCTGTGGGTCGGTGGGCTGGGTGGGCAGAAGCTTCAACGACAAGGCGTCGTCGGTCTGCCTGCACTGCTCCTCTCCGTGTCTCTTCATCGGCTACGAGGATGTCCACTTTGGCGGCTGCCGCTGGACTAATCATGGTCTGAGGATAGCTAAGGGCATTTCATTTTTTTAAGATGAAGCTTTGTGTAGGGACAGACGGATACTGCTTCAACGTCCCCGACCATTTCAATGACAAGATCAGCGCCGTCTGGATCGTCGGCTACACGGAAGACAGCTCCATGGTTAGACGGAGCCCATCAGCCTGCTGGGAGAAGACCAGGGGATAGTAGTTTTCATGCCTGAGGAGACCTGAGGTGTTTTGGTGCCTTGAAGGGTGCAAAGGAAGAAGTTAGGCAGCCGAATTAGCTTCCGCTACTGTTCACCTAGACCTGGGAATAGCAGTAGTAGAATCAATGAAATGAATGAGATTTCAGTTCCCTCTGCTGCGAGGAGGGCCAGCCCTGGAGAACAATACGACGGTGGCAAAGAATGAAACTGCTCCTGAACTGGACAAGAAGCTCAAGTTCATCGACCTGAAATAGATGCTTGCCTTCCCATCACATTCCATTTATTTTGCCATCACAAGCTAATCATTTATTTTGTCATTTTGTTAATAAGCCTGCTTTGCGTTTTTCTCTAGAAAAAGGGCACATAGAAACACAAAATAAGAATTGGAATGCAAAAGCCCGCCTAAGCAAGGATCCCAAAACTGCGCATACTTGCTTCCACCAGCAGTGCGCTTGGTAATCACTTGGCGGTGAGCAAGGAAAACTTTGACAGATCTTCCATAACAATTTTAAAATATGGATCCTAGTGCCATATTCAGCCTTGTGCTCATATTTTCTTGGCTCGCCCATCTTTGGGAGCTCTACCTTTCCTGGCGACAGGTTCTTTCATTGGCCTGGCGCGAGGGAGCGCAGCGACCGTCAGCGCCCAGGCCCTCTTTTCGACCCAGGTGTATGTTTTGAGGGTTAATGCCAGATCTCAAAATTGATAAGCGCTTTATTCATCCCAGATAGCACCAATTGTACTGATTGTTGCTGCAATGGAAAGGGCAACATCGAATTATGGGGGGTACTCGCGAAAAGCAGCATAAAAGTTTGGATTTGATGGAGAAAATCGAAAACAAGTTGCCGTCCGAACTCCTGCTGCTGCCCTGCCCTTCCCTGCCCTGCTGCTTCGCATCTGCTAATGAACGAGAGTAGGTATTCATTTCATCCCCCTACCCTTTCCCCTCGTCCTTTAGCCTCATTATGTATTGCTTATTTATAAACCTTCAGTTAAATGTTATGCCATATGCGCCAGTGGTGTAGTGGTGCGAGCGGATGGCTGCTGGATCTGACTGATGGGTTCGAAACCTTCTCCAGCATAACTTTTATTTTTCTAAAATTTAAAGTTGGAAATAACTGGTACCATCGGGATGCCAAAAGTAAAGCTATTTTCTCCCAAAAAATCGATTGCCCCAAGTGTAA
>JASANA010011775.1:0-11630 GCA_030248095.1 Ptycholaimellus sp. GST1_10 | reverse complement strand
CAGACCCAGCTCCGCTACTACCCCACCCTCTACTCCGACCTGCAGCAGAAGGGCTTCTCCAAGGAGAAGATCTGCAAGCAGCTCTCCATCTTCCTCTCCGAGGACGGCCTGCTTCGCGTGGGGACTCGGATGGCGGAGGACTCCCCGGCGCTCCTGCCTGGCTCCTGCCGCCTGGCCCTCCTTCTCGCCCTCCAAGCTCATCGACAACTGCTCCATGCTGGCCCAGCTCAAGTACTGGCTCAAGTCCGTCTACGACACTGGCCTACGCAAGGACTGTCAGGGGTGAAGCGAGCGCTGCGAGGATGCGGGGTCTGCGTGCGGGCCGCCCGATGTCCTCTTCCCCGGCCTCCGCCCGGGCTCCTTCCCCGACAGCGACTCCAGCCTCATCTTCCTCCTTTCCATCACCTCCTACTCGACCAGCTGGGCCCCCTCTACGTCTACAACTACTCCTGCCGACACTACCAGAAGAGGTGGGTGGCGGTGTTCAGTTGCTGTGTCTCGCGAGGCCTCCATCTGGAGGTGCTGGAGAACTACAGCTCAGTGGCCGTCGTCAGCGCTTTCCAGAGGATGTGGGCCAGGTGCGGACTCACTGCCGGCACCGTGTACCTGGACTGCGCCACTGCGTTCAAGGGCTTCGCCAACCTCGCCTCCGCCTTCCCCTCCTACATCTCACTCCGCCTCTCCTTTGGCTCCGTTTGAGCTCCATGGCGGCAAGGTGGTGTGGAGAAGATGGTGGATTTGGTCAAGGGACCGCTGCGCGCCTCGCTGGGCTCTCAGAAGGTCAGCAACTTTGAGCTCAGCACCGTCCTCTGCCTCATCGAGGCGGCCGTCCTCAGGAACGGAAAGCAGGAAAGGCGCCCCCTCACCGCCTGGAAGCACCAAAAGGAAAGGGGCAACCCTCAGGACCTTCCTCCCTCTCACTGAGTTTAAAGGGGGGGAAAAAAAAAAAAAAAAAAAAAGTGAGCAAGGCTCATCTCCGCCAGCAACACCTCCATCAACTTCGCCAAGGCCAGTCGGTGGAGCTGGAGCTGGGAGCCGTCTGCCTCCTGGTGGAGAAGAGCAAGCGAGCCAACTGGAAGTTGGTCAAGGTGGCCAAGCTTCTCCCCGGCCCCGACGGCATCCTGCGCTACGTCAAGGTCATCGACGCCTCGGGCTACAGCAGCACTCGCTCCGTCAGCCACCTCGTGCCCCTAGAGCTCGACCTGCTCTCCAGCATCTGCCCCGAGGACAAGTCCGTCTACCCGAGCGACTCCGCAGAGGCGGAGGAGGAAGGCAGCATGGTGGACGAGCGAGACGGCGGGGAGGGAGCGGTGGAGCAGACGGAGGATGTGGACGAGCCGGCCCCTGCCCCTCCTACTCCTCCCTTTCTTCCTCTCACAGCGCGTGGCCTACAGGCCTATCGTCGCTCTCTTCTCTCCCAGTAGCATATTTTGTTGAGCTTCCCTTTCATCTCCAACTTTCCCAGCTCACCTATGCTCCTTCTTCTCTTTTGAGACACTGCCTAGCTTGTGTAGCTTTAGGCCCTCTGTTTCAGCTCCTCCCTTCTTTGTTGAGGCTTGGAGTGTGATTCATTTTCTTTCTTTTGTTGGCCAAAAGCAAGGCCCCGAGTATTCTGTTAAGGGAAACGGCGCGGTTGCGTATATGGTATCTTTTGCTTCGTCCTCACCCCCTATGTCACCACCCACCGCATCCATTCCAATCGCCCGCCCTCCCGTGTTCGCCTCTCCTGCAATTACTTCACACTCTCTAGACGTTGAAGCTTGAGTAAAAGAGGAGACGAAAAAACTAACCGTCAATGCGCAGCAGAGCTGTGGAGGAGTAGAGACCCTCCCTCAACAGTTGGGAAACGTCACAGCGCACCCGCGGGGCGGCCGGGAAGGGCAACAGTGATCACACCATTGGCTAGCGCAGGCAGAGGAACGGGGCCTCGGATCTAAGCTATAAGCAGAGTACTACTATGGGGGACAGGGGGGAGTCATCGTTCGGTGAGCCTATGGTCGAGTAGTTCCGCGTCCGAGGAGGCAGGTCCAGAGTCTGCTGTAGCAGTCCGAACTGGCGATAGAGGGAGAGACGTTCGGGCCGAAGACAGCCGGCGTCGTCGTGGAAGGACGGAGTAGCAGATCCGAAGTGAAAGATTCCAGGATCCAGCTCATCGAACGTTCTTCCGTCTCAACTTGGCTGAAGCTTGTCTCCGGTTCCAGTCCGGCTATGGCGATGAGTCCACTTTCAGTGATGAAAAGTAGGTGACCGAAACGAGGCTAGTCATCCCCCTTCTA
Organism: Ptycholaimellus sp. GST1_10; assembly: GCA_030248095.1. NCBI lineage: Eukaryota > Metazoa > Nematoda > Chromadorea > Chromadorida > Chromadoridae > Ptycholaimellus > Ptycholaimellus sp. GST1_10. Next base: position 9,354 of record JASANA010011775.1, on the reverse strand, counting down.
AGATAGGGTTTGGCGGGGTCGAATGCGATGACAGTGATTAAATCTGTAGATGAAGGGAGAGCCGAGCTCCATCCGGTCTCTTCAGCACCATCCGACGTCGACTTCGCGCGTAGTATCCTTCTCCATTAAGGTGCCGCTCGAGTATCGGGTGGATCTCGACTTGAATCCGGATGCCGTCGGGTTTCAACACGTAGATCCCTGCCCTACGGCCGAAGCGATGTAGGCAGAGATCGCGGCCATGGTCGATTTTGATAATGAAGTTCTGTCTTTTAGTCTCGGTCATGGGCTCCTCCCTTCTGACCGATGGGATAGAACTTCCTTCCCGGCTCCGTGCGCAGGTCTTGACGAACGTTGTTTGGAGGTCATCACACAAGGCAGTGGCGTCGTCAGGCGTTGCGGGACGAGCAGTCGTTGTCTCTGAGTTGGTAAGTCGGCGGGATCGCTCCCACTTCCGCCTCGACTCCACCCATATTGCTCCCATTCTCGTGTCCTCTTCTAGCCAATTGCGTATGCGTTGATACACGATCCTTGGCGAGGGATTGATGCCGTCCAGATCGAGCATCCATGGGGGTTGTGGAAGTAACAGGATCCCAGAGGCTAATCGATCCATCCAGGGGGAGTCAGCACGGTGATCCTTGAGACGGACCGTGGGGATAGGACCGGACAGTGGACCTATGGCATTCCAGAACTCGGCCGGGGACAGAGACTGGTCCATGTGGCAGCAGGAAGATAGCTGGACCTCCTCCAGGCGACCCCTCCGTGGCTGGAGGAAATCGAAGACCGACTGTTTGGGTACTCCTTCGAAGCTGCAGCCTTCGAACGCCAGCACCTTGTTGTCTAGGCACGTCCTTTTGAACAGCAGCAGCATTATCCTCAGTCCTCTGCCACTTAGGCCGCGTAGAACCAACTTGTCCGCTGCTATGTGACGAAAGTAGTTGAAGAGGCCTCGCCTTTCCTCTGGCTTGGACAAGGTGTCGGTGAGCCTCAGCATGGATCCAGTGATGTTCCTCGTCAGGCTCCTTCTTCTCTGCTTTGGAATTCGTTGCTTTTCTCCAGATAGTTCGTTGGAGTGGAGAGGGACGCCGGAGTAGTTGGAATTGGGAGCGGAGGATGAGCCTCGGCGGGATTTCTTTGATGGTGGTTCGCTGTCTTCTTCGACTTCTCCCGGGATAGCTTCATCGACGAATTTCTCCAGGCGAACCTCGATTCGGGGTCGGGAGGATATCGTCAGTGAACGAAAGCGGACTTTGGATAGGGTTCTCCAAGGCGCTCTGTCCACTACTCGATGCCACTTGGAGCACACGAGACGAGCGACAGCCAAACTGTGCCCGTCGAGACATTGTAAAATCAATTCCAATGTCTCATTTGGCAACTCGTCGAGTGTTGGCCGTGGAGATACAGTGGCAGCCAGACTTGGGGGGCCGGAATTGATGAGGGGATCTCCAGCTTGTAGCTGTCTCCTGTTGAAACGTAGCCTCCTATGGTGACGTTGGAGAGTCGTCCTACTTTGGTGACTTGGAGGAAGTCGTTCCAGCTGGTCCTCAATTAAGGCGATGGCCATACACACTTGGTTCACCTCGCGATAGTCTTGGCCGGGACGATGCGTTGATGTCCTCCGAAGATGGTCGTCGAGGGCGCTGTCGGCCGTGGTGGTGGGCGCAGCGGACCCGACGTTAGTCTCACCAGCTGGAGTCAATGCTCCCAGGAGGACCCAAGCTTCCTGGTAGAGCACGTCACACATGGACAGGAATTGTCGGTTTCCTTCGCTGTTCGTGTGATAGAGCTGGAGCTTGGCCAAGTTCTCCGGATGAAAAATCCCCTGCGCCACAAGCTGTCCCACTATGGAGCACCACGAGGGGACATGGTCGTGAGTGCAATCTGGGCAGCAATAGATCGCTGAATTGTTCCCCAGTAGCTGTCAGCAGACTCTCATGAGCAGGGCAGTGTCCGTCGGTCCCAAGATCAGCTCCAGCGTCCCCTTAGAGCAGGCTAGGCACAGAGGTCGCCGACAGTTGTTGCAATCAACTTGGTCTATCGACGCGACCTCTCTGTCACACTTTCCGCAACGTGCACCGTTGGATGTTGGTTCGGTGAGCGTGAGAAGACTCAGCTGTTTCATCGTCGTCAGTGAGATGCACCGCTTCCGACTAGCATTGACTTTTCGGCTACAAACAGGTTCCACTTTAGCCTGTCTTGTCAACGTGGGGGTCGCGGGCGCGAGTTCAGTCCCGGTGGTCTGGGTGGGCTGGCAGGGAACGTCTCTTCGGTGTCATTCCATCTCCCCTTGCGCCCCGAATTCTGGTGTTCCTTCAGCTTTCGTGGGCCGTGCCTGAGCGATGCCTCTGTGACTTTGTTCCTCTCGCCTTCTCCGTCGTTCTCTCGGTTGGTTCCAACCTCACATCAGGAAGGTCCAATGGGCCTTCTTCTGGGAGGGATCATCAGGAGTGGACGTCCAACGTTTCCTTCCGGGATCCATCCTCCTCAGCCTCTCCGTCCTTCAGAAGAGCGCATTGGTTCCCTCGGTTATGTCGTTCCCAGTGGTGCTGTTCTAGACTGGACTCCGGGAGGGCGAACTTCATCCTCTTGGTGATGGATGAAGTGTTGTTGTTCCATTGTCTCCCCACTCGTGTGTCCCGTCGGCTAGTGATGGACAGTTGGGGATTCGAAGATTCCGAAGCTCCGTCCGTTGATTGGATGTTAGAGAGGTCATGCTCGATAGGGGGGTGACTGGCGCCGATCAGTGGAGGCACCGGATTCTCTGTCGCTCGACGTGAGAGGAGCTTCATCGATGATTCTTCCAATCTGGTGTTCCGTCCGCTCGTTCAGCGCTCGCCTCAGCATCATTGGACGTGGCGGCTCGACTCCCTCGCTGAGTTGAGGACACGGGTATCCTTCTGGGGTCCATCGTGGTGGGATGACGTGGTCGGGTGGCTTCCTCCGTGAGCTTCCTGCATGTCCTGACTAGGTCGGGCACAGTGATGTCGAGTTGCTGTCCCAACGTCGTCTGGTCCCCTGCCATCTGGTGATTTGGGTACTGGGCCTCCACGAGCTTACAGTCCCGGTTCTCCCTTGCGTGAAGCGTAGGTTTGTTGTATGGGCCGGTCTCGGAGTCGGTCAGTGCTTGCATGGCACGCTTGAGATGCTGGGTAAGAGCAATGGTTAGTGATTGCTATGTGTAGTAGATTGCAACTGTTGGTGGCGGTTTAAATTGAACTGATGCTGGTCCAATTGGTGGTGGTGACGACAGCGGAGTCCTGGGAGAAGTCCGGGTGACATCGTCCATGCACTGGTCCATGTCCAGAGTCAGGAGCATGATGACAGCTACTTCCTAGATGAGGAAGTGCTGCGAAGGCTGATGGGAAGCATGGAGAGTCCTGTTCCCTCAGCTTCGTAGTTGCGGCTGTGTCGGGTCGGGTACCCTATTCCTCCCGGCCGGGCATGAGTCATCTGTCTGCCCTGTTTCTGCTGGTCTCTGGTGTCTATGCCAGTTATTCCCATCATAACTGGGTAGAGTGGCAGGGCCCATGGTGATGATGGCCAGAAGTGCAGATGGCTAGCCAAGCAGTGCAGATGGCCGGGCCATGTAGGCCATTCCCTGAGGATGGGCCAGGCAGCACAGATGGCTAGGCGACGGTAGTAAATCAGGCATCACCGATGGCTATGCCATATGGATGGCCAGTGGGTGATGGTTGGCCAGGCCGTGTAGATGGTCAGGGGCCGAGGCTGGGCTGGGGAGTGCAGCTAGCCAGGCAATAATGGCAGGCCAGGGATTGCAGGTGGTCGGGCGATGGTGGTGGGCCAGTCCTTGCAAATGACCAGACAGCGATGGTAGGCCAGTTGGCACATACGGCTAGGCGATGATGGAGGGCTGAAAGCACAGAAGGCCAGGCAGCAACGGCGGGCCGGGATGCACAGATGGCCAGGCATCAGTAGCGGCCAGAGAGTGCATATGGCCAGGCGGCGATGGCAGGCCAGACATCTCAGATGGCCAGGTGTCGATGGTGGGTCAGATGATGTAGATGGCCAGGCATCAATGGCAGCTAGATGGTGCAGCTGGCTGGGCGATGATGGCTGGCCAGGTGGTGCAGGTGGCCAGTCGGCAATGGCGGCCCAGGCATCACAGATGTCCCGGCGCTGCAGATGGCCAAGCAACGATGGCGGGCCAAGCGTCATAGAAGGCCCGGCGGCGATGGCGGCTAAACGACGATGGTGGGCCAGACGTCATAGAAGTCCAGGCGGTGATGGTGGCCTAGGCATCGCAGAGGTCCAGGCATCGTCGGGGCCAGGAGACACGATGCTGGGCAGCGGCAATCAACCAGCTAGAGCTGTTCGGACTACGTGTGGCTTCCAGCACTCCATCTATTCATCATCCCTGTCTTCCTTCTGACAGAGTAGGGGGGTATCAGGAGGAGTAGAGGGCTGATAGTTTGTTGGAGCAGTAGAGAGCACTGCCGCTCCGGTACGTGACGTGTGTGCTGTTGCTGGAGAACTTGTCCGCGTCCATGAGCTGGTCAGGAGGACGTTGCGCTTGTCCTAACTTCCAGTCGAGTGTAAGAGTGGAGGACGTAGGGCCGGTGTGTAGTTGTTAGGCGGAGGTCAGCAGTAGGTAGAGTCCTTCAACAGCATCAGCTGCAGGCTGGAGGCGGCAGCAGTAGGTAAAGTCCCAAGGCTTGTGCAGGCCAGTGGTGGCAGCAAGCATAGGCTTGCAAGGATTGGCAGCAGTGGTAGGCAGGGTGCACAAGTTCAGTGGCTGAAGCACGCAGTGGCTTACCAGACTGGGCAGCCGGCAGACTGGGCTTGCAAGACCCGCAGCAACAGCGGTGAGCAGGCGCGGGCTCATAGCAGCAGTACACATAAGTTCGTGAAGGCTGAGCAGCAGCGGCGAGCAAGGCTCATGCAGGCCTGGTGGCCAGGCTGCTGAAGCTCGGCAGTGAGGTGCGCTGTGTTGAGGCTGTAAGGCTGCACCGACACCAGTTGGCTAGGTCATGTCGAGGCCACGAGGTGGCCTGTAAGTCGGGTGGCTAGGTTGCCTGGACGCAGCGATGTGGCGCCAAGGCCAGGCAGCAAGGGTGCAGCAAGGCTGTTTGGTGAGGTTGCACCAAGACCAGATAGTGTGGCCATGCAGAGGTCCCAAGGGATATGGGGACCAGGCGGTAGCTGAGCAACAGCTGCAAGGCTGCGCAGAGGCCATGAGGTGGTATGGAGGCCAAGTGGCAGGGTGCGCAGGGGGCTGGGCAGCGAGGCCGTGTGGCATCCGCGAGGCTATGTAGAGTCCGCGAAGGTGAGCAGAGGCCAGGCAGTGGTGACCATGCGGCAGCGAGGAGGCTGGGTGGTGGGGACGTAGCAAGGCTGGGCATCGGGAGGGTGGCCGGGCCAGGTGGTGAGGCTGTGTCGGAGCCCCCAAGGCCGCTTGGAGACTGCATTGAGGTTGCCCAGAGTCCAGGCAGTGGCGTGGCGCAAAGGCCAGGCCACAGCATGGTGCAGCAATTGCCGGGTGGCACCGAGGCCGCACGGTGGTGCAGAGGGCCAGGCGACAAGGGTGCCGCGAGGTCAGGCTGCGATGCTGTGCCACTGCCATGAGACCATACCCAGCGGCAAGAGCTGCGTAGTGGTCACGAAGCAGCACAGAGTCCGGGCAGCCAAGCTGCGCAGCGGCCACAAGGCTGTGTAGAGGCCAATAGCAGTAGGCTGAAGGCCTCTAGAGGCAACAGAGGTGTACAGCAGCTCGCAGAGCCAGCGACAGTAGGCTCGAAGCTTCTGGAGCCCGACAGGTGGATAGAAGCTTGCAAGGGCCAGCAGTAGTGAGATGAAGGCTTCCGAAGGCTGCAAGGGCAGTCGGAAGCTGGTAGAGCCTGTTACTGCAGGCCAGTGGCTGGATGCCAGTTGCAGCAGCGGCCATAGGTTTGAGGCTCCTGTGGCCTGTGATAGTGTGCAGGGGACTACAGGGGTCAGGAGCGCTGGCTGGAGTCTCCTGGAGACCCACCGGGGTGTCCCCATGGTGACCCGCTTGAGGCTCCCAGGGTCCATGGCAGCAAGCAATGGGTACTTTGGGGCCCGCGATGGCCGGCCGTGGGTTCTGGGGGCCAGCAGCGATGCTTGAGGCTCCTGGGGAGCTTGCAGTCACGAAGACTCAGTGGGTTTGTGACCGCAGTAGGAGACTCAGGGATCCGCGGTGGCCATTGGAAGGCCCTTATATCCAGTGGTGGAGATTGGGAAGGCCTTGATGGTCAGCGGGGTGGCCAGGAGACCTTGGCAGCCTCCAGCAGTGGGTGGAAGGCTCTTACAGCCTCCAGTGTCATGTCGGAGTTCCGGGCAGTTGGCCATGGGGTTAGAGAGTCTTGTCAGCAAGTGGCAGCAGTGAGAAGACCTTGAAAGCCTCCTGTTGTGGCAGGAAACCTAAGTGGCCTCCAGTAGTAGGTTGTAGGCTCGAGAGGCTGGCGTAGTTGGTTGGAGGCTCCGACAGTCTCCCATCCCGAGTGGGGAGGCCTGATCAGCGAGTGGTGGCGGATGGAAGTCTTGGGCACTTCTGGCGGCTATAGTTGGCCTTCATAGTTCCCAGTGTCTGCTGGAAGACGGCTTGGGGGAGTCTTAGTCGCCCGTTGTGAAGTAGAGGTCTCAATCGGCTGGACGGAGGCGTGGGCATCCTCCTGTCAAGGTAGGCGATCTCGGTCTCAGTGGTCTCCGGTAGGTGTCATGATGGAAGCTTGAGGGGGGGGGGGTGTTGGTGGTTGGTGGAAGCCTGTCGCGGGGGGGGGCTAGGGCCGGTCCTGAGCAGCTGGCAGCAGGTGAAGACTTGTCGGTCTCCAAGTCGAGGGGGGGGGGTAGCACCGAGCGTTGGAAGCCTGAGAAGCCACGTATTGGCTGTCAGGAAACTCTGGCCGCCTCCGCAGGCAGTGGTCTTTCCATGCTTGTCTGGCGGGCAGAGGATGCTGGCGAGTGGCCTTGGCATCCCTCCGGCGTCGAAGGTGTCTACTGTGGTGGCCAATCAGCAGTCACTTGTAGGCTGTCATCTGTCGCGTCGTGGATAAGGTGTTGGCCAAAGCTGAGCTGATAGAGGGAGCTCCGACTGGGCCAGAAGCGACAGGGGTAGGGTGGGAAGTGTAGGAACGGAGAGTAAAGCCGGAACCATAGCTGTGTCTTCTACTAGCGGGGACGTGGTTCATCTTCTGTACGTCCACTGGCAGTGACGCGGCTTGGCTTCTCATTCCTGTTCCTAGTACTCTTCCTCTGTTTCCCGTTTCCCATTTCTGGTACTCATTCCGGGTACTCGTCGGGTACTCTTCCCTCCCGGCGGCCGAGGAGCTGGATTGGCAGTTCTGTTGCACCAAGGAATGCATAACTTGGCGCGGTAGTAGATGGCCAAGTGATGCTGGAATCCTATCAGCCGGGGCCGAAACGTGGTGCAGTGCCGGGTCGTAGGCTTTGTCCAGGAGTGATGGAATGACGGCGGCAAGGTGCCATAGCCCTTCTGCTTCGGCTAACTTGAGCAGAGCGGCAATGAACGGAAGAGGTGAGCTCCGGTTGCTGATGTAAGCTGGAGCAGAGCATTGTCTTTCAATTCTCTGCCGCTGTTAGGAGACGATGAAGGAAGCAGTGATGGTCCGCATGTCTCCCGATGAGTACTCCGGTAGCGGGCTGGGACATTCAGTTTGTTGTTGTCCCAGCAGAAACTGTAGGCCAAGCCGTCCAGGTTCCCGCAGATCCCGTTTGAGGCTGGCCTCATAATGGCTCCTTAGCCGGGGATGAACTGCTGGCCGCTTGGCTTGGCCTTGGACTGATAGCCGTGGAAGATGGTGGCTGGGCTGGACTCGAACTACTCCACACCGAAGATATTTTCGGCAAGGAGCGGAGTCGCAGTGTTTCAGAGTGGAGCTCTAGAGATCAGCACTCTGCGGCTGTGGCAGGGGTAGAAAGGCAGGGGAGTGGTGAGGTGCTGTGTTTGCGCTAGACGGCGCCGGCAGTCTCGTCAATGAAGGCGGACCAGAAGCACCCGAGCTCCACTGCTTGTGCCATGTAGGTCTTCCTATTGGCCTTTGCCATGTAGCTGTCCATGAAGACCTGCTCTTCTAGCCATCGTAGAAGCTGGGAAGGTTCTCCTAGTCTGCTTGAGGCGGACTAGACCGATGGCTTTTGATCGATGGTGGCTCAGCGAAGACGAAGCTGAGAATCGCAGTTCCAAGTCTTCCCTTCAGTCTGGGGGCTCACTTGGACCCAGAGTATTCGATGGGTTGGCTGGAGATGGTCTTCAGTGAGTTGTGGACCTTGCGTCCCACCAAGCTGCATTCCCGTGTTCTTGAACGTCAGATGGGCTTTCTTTCTTTTGCCTCCTTGTTGATGCCTCATGGCTGTTGGGATGCGTTGCCTCTTGAGCGGTTCTTCCGATTCCGATTCTTCCTCACAGTGCGTCAGTGAGTTTCTCCTTGTAGCAGTGTTTCTCTCTGACGACCGACTCTCACGGGGAAGGCGGACTGGGAAGAAGGACAGCAGAGCACGCATCGCAGCAAGAACTATGGAAGAGTGGGGAAGGGCGATAGTGTGGGAGTAGAGGAATAGTCGCGGGGGTCCGCAGTGGGTCTCTTCATCACTACTGGCAGCGGGCGACATCCTTGTCTCCCTGCTGCCGTCCGTCGTCTTCCTCCTTCCTCGTGCTGTGTTTCCCTGTGGCCCGTGATGGAGGCGAGCATGAACGTGAGCGTGATTGTGAGTGGGAGCATGTTGATGAGGAAGATGTTCCCGGGGCATCCAGTTGCCACGTCCGCTCGGAGCTCTCTCCGTTTGCCATGGCCGTGTCAGCCTCGGGCCGCTCGCCGACGGCGGTGGCCGGGAACTGGGCATGTCCGGAGATAGCTGGCAGGCCGGATTGCATTTGGCGCATCCGGAGGAGTCCGTTGAAGGCAGCGTAGAAGTTGTCTGCATGCCTCTGGCTGATAACGTAGCAATCTCCCTGGATCTTGTTCAGTCATTGTTGGAAGGCCCGTATCTCGTGCTTTAATTTTTCCCGGGCCGCTTGAGCTCGACTCCTTTCCTGGATGATCTGCTCCTTTTCCGACTCGATGGTGTCCAGCTGTTTATGGAGTTCCTCGCAGTCCTCCTCCAGCATCTTGACCTTCGCCTGAAGCTCAGTTTCCTCCTCGGTCAGTGATGAGGAATCGTTGTCTCCCTCTGGGAAGGCTAGAGGCTGTTCCCCTTCATCGAAGACCTGGGAGTGGTCATGTCCGTCCGAGTTCGGCGGCTTGTCGGAAAAGCGCGTTCGCTTCCTTCCTGGTTCCGACTCGAAGCTGGCCCCTCCTTCCTGCTCTTCCTCGCCTACCTCCTCTTCTTCCTCCCCTTCCTCCTCTTGGTGCGGCATGACGT
>JASANA010011773.1:0-12879 GCA_030248095.1 Ptycholaimellus sp. GST1_10 | reverse complement strand
CCAGTCAAGTCCTCCTAGGCGGAAATTGTGAAGAGCAACGCAGGCCTACAATTCTATTGTTTAATGCTGAAAAAGCAATTTGAATGAACAATTAAATCTACCAGGGCAATGTTGCAATTCCTTTCGACAGGATAGTATCGCATGCGATCTCTGAGAGCGTAGAATCCTCGCCGCAGCCTTCCAATAGCTCGCTCTGCCACTTGTCATCCTATGAAGACTGTTTGACTGTTGCAAGAGTTCTTTGCTCACGTGTCGAGTCTGAACAACGATGGCATTGAAGCGCCGCTCTGCCGGTGTCTGAGGATTGGGGTAGATTTTGAGCAGCCATGGAGTAAGTGGAAAGGCCTAAAACGTGTATGAGATTGAGCAAATGAAAATTGAGATGATTTTGATTTCATATTTTTTGCCAACAAATTAAACTGCACCAGGTCGCCTATCAAGTACATGCCAGGATGAGGGTCATTGGCGAAGTAGGCTGGGAGGTTGGACTCCGAAGTGCCCAGAATCATGCCAGCTCCCTGGGCTGCCAGCAGACGCAAAATGGAATCGGAGATCCGCAGAGGCGACCAGGAGCAGATTGATTGATGTATCATTCTGCAAACATTTTTTTTGATGAATCCTAAAATATTTGGGAAATTTATCCAAATGACATGACGATTGATGAAGGTCTGGCGATTGGCTGCCTCCTCTCTAGCTAGCTCGACTTTAACGTAGGCTCCATCAATGGCTCCAATGCACTGGGGCAGGCCAGCTGTAAATTCCCCATTATTGATTATGGGATAAGAATAATGCGATGCTATAAATGCAATATTTTATACTACTAATGAACCAATGCACCAATAAAACCAATAAATAAATATTAAATAAAACCAATGTGCCTCCAAGAAAGCTCATCGCGAGCAAGGTGGGCGGCATTTCCCCAGGCCCACTTATAATCTGAGGCATCAGCGTTTCTACGTACTCCTCTCCGCCACCAGATGAGATACTCCAAATATCATCTTTATCAAAACAGATTCATTTTTTATTCTTCAATACCGGCAGAGTGTAGCTGGTGAAATGTTGTACATGTCTCGAACAGCCCGCATCATATTGTTGCCACTGACAATCCGTAGGAACGACAGGAGTCGTGTCTGAACGTCCAGCCCATCTGCAACCCGATTGGCCACCTGGAGTTCATGCCCAACAAGATCGACGAGCTCATCCACCTCAAAGTTTTTTAGCTCATAATTTGCCCTTTCATTGGTTTGGACTACCTTAGCTCGAGTAAGGCGAAAGGCTCTGGCAAACTCAGCAGTGTCACCTAGATCCCTTCTTTTCCGAACCATGCGATTCCTAAGTTTTGACTCAAGTTTTTTAAAACTTGGAAAATGTTTAACAAACCCAGCAGCTCCTTCGGCAAGCTCATCATCCTCTTCTTCATACAGCAAATTTAGAGGGTCCAGTAAGGCTGCTGGATTAAGATCCATACAAATTTTTATTCACATATCTCATGTGCTAGTGCCTCAGCTGGGTTGTCGTCAGTGATAGGCTACCCTCATTCAGGGACAATTGGCTCATGTTCAAAATACAAGGCTAGTTTTTGATTAAAAAACTTCTGAGTTGTATTTCACACGCATTCTTTTGCTTGCTTTTTGTAATATTATTAGTGTCATTAATTTTTGCAATTTATTATTAGTAAAAAATGCATCTTCAGTTCAGCTTTTGAGCTTTCCCCGTTTCAAGCGACATGAAATGGTCGACATGAAATGGTAGTCATCATGGAATGGGCGTCATCACCAATGTCCGAATTTTTGGTGGACGCTGTTGGACTCCTGTTTCATGATGACATCTGTTCCACGTCAGCGTCAGCAGGGACTGATGACACCTGTTCCACGTTGCGGACGCCAGTAGACGTCGACGTGGAATGGGTGTCCTACCAACGTGAAACCCACCCCTGGAGAGGCTGAAGGATCCGCTTTTCATGGAGCTCTGGCAGCTGGTCGCCAAAAACCGCAGTGGGTCCCTGGCCTCCAGGAAGGCGGCTTCCTTTGGCGCTGTGCAGAAGGCCATCCTCTTCAACCCCACTCAACTCCCGCTCAAATGCAACCTCGTCCTCGGCGCCATGGAGGATGTTGGAATCGCCATCCAGCATCGCCACATCGCCGCCCTCTTCATCCCCCAGCTCATCATCACCTTCCTCAACAACCTCATCTCCATCAAGCTAGCTCATGCCCGCTCTCTCCAGGAGGATGCGTCATCAGACACCAGTGCCGTCAACATCGAGTCCCCAGAAGAGATTGTCGCCTACTGCACTGGTTTAACATTCATGTCCATTGATTGAAAATTGAACCAAAAGGTTGGTTGACAGGATATGCGCTTGCGTTTGTGCTCAAGGGGGCCACTCGCTATGGCTGCAAAAACGCCAGGTGGGCTGAGGCTGGTCGAATGGTGGAACAGCTGTGTACTGTGGATCCTGAGAAGGCCGGACTGCGAGAGGAGCTGGTGGAGTTTTTCTGGGAGCGATCAAAAGGCTCCCTCCTCATCCCCTTCCCCCCAGTGCTGGATGCCTTCCTCTCCGCCTACGAACGGCTTCACGGCCTCCATCGCCAACACCTCGAGGATCCCGCCACCTGGCGTGACATCACCGACTTCTTCTCAACTCGTCTGGCTGGCTTTCCTCTTTCTCTCCAACCTCCCCCGACGCAAGAGGTTCACTTTTTACCAGGCTCAGTACAAAAAGTCTTTGCAGTATACTGGCTTTTAAGGCATATGAAATGGTGAGCAAAAGTCTTGTTGGGTGCTTCAAACTACTATTTTTCAAAGGTTGTGTTTTCATTTTTTTGTGTACAACAGATCGTCATTGGTTCAGGATTTGCCCGTGTTTACCGAGACCAGCTAACTGGAAAAGAGCAGCCAGGTACAAGCGCAAAGCCTCTTCGCCAAGATCTAAGCAATCAATCACAGGCCCCAAAGTGAATATAACTACGATTGCTCCTCTCTTTTCTTTTCTATTCATCTGAAATGATAGCTTGCAATTATTTTTTTCATGCTAATTGCAACAATGATTTCTTGCAAGTGTTCTTTTATCATTCCTTACATTACTCCTTTTGCCCTCTCCATTAATGTTTTGCACAAATATAACCTTGCAAGTTTAAATAATCGATTATCATATGTTTATCTCTTCTACCATAGACAATAATAATAGATGAAAAACGGTCAATATATCAATTCTGGGGCCCCGACACACGAATTCAGAGCTACTTTTGAAGTGATTTTTCGTTAACATGCCGTTTGAGCTAGCAGAAGGCTTTTAAGAAGCGGTTTTTTGCTGTAAAATCGCGAAGAGCCCAATTCAAACGAAAATATCATCAGCTTTATCCCTAATCAAAGTGGAAAAGAGCTACATGCTCTGAAGTGCGCCGCGACTTTTTTCATCAACATTAATTTGTATTAAAAACTTGCATGTTTCAAGTTTAACTACATTATGCATTTATTTTAACATTGCAATTTACAGATGCTAGTATTATTGTGCTTCTATAGCAGCTAGTGAACACTAATCAGGGGTGGAATACAGGGTTATTAACGCTATTACAGCAATTTCAACTAGTCTCGGGGCTCTCGTGGAATTTCTAGCGGTTGGTAGAGCTGAGTCCGGCTGGAGCCTAGTCCTGAGCTAGTTCCCGGCTGGAGTTGAATAATCCTCCAGCCCGGACGCCTTTCTTCACATCCCTAAACCAACTATCATCCTCTTCTACCTCACTCAAAACCTCTCCAAGCTGCTGCTGCTGCTCTTGCTGCTTTTTTCGGTTTCTGAGAAGTTATTTCGAATAAGCATTGCTTAAAAATAATGATATAACACATTAACGCCTACTACCCATTCTTTCGATGTTTCCTTATTTAATATCATTAGATGAATTAACGTCACAAACACTATAACGTGTAAGTATGGGCGCGTTTTTCCTCTATTTCTCTGTGCTTCTACTCACACCTCCAATGTTGCTTGCAAGTATAACCTTGCAAGCAACCTCCATAATAGTCATTAACACTACAAGCGGATCGCTTTTCGGTACTTGTATAGAGAGTTCGATCGTAGTACTTGGTTGAAGCCAGCTCATCATCATATTCAGTTTGCTGATCTATAGTGCATTTTTCTTGATTTGAAAATTTGTGGAATATTACGTTCTCTACTACACCCTGTCTGAAGCAGGATGGTTCACAAATGCCCACTCGGTTGCATATCCCTTGTGGCAAAGAAGGCAGGAGTCCCTGCAACCAGTTATGCTGGGCACTCATCTTTGCCATCCGGGTGTGCCTTATCCACTCTCTCATTCACTCATTCTTTGTTCCACCCCATCACTCATATCAACCTCAATGTCTCTGTTCTATCTCCTCTACAGGTTTCTAAAAACATGTTTTCAGGACCTGCTCCGATGGCTGGAGGAGGGCTACTACAAGGCCATTCTCATCTTCAAGATTCCCGGCCCCTACGGCGTCATCGACAAGCCGGAGCTCCAGCGCAACGTCAAGATCCTCCGCTACCTCCTGCGCATTTGATTTCCTACAAAAAATATATTTCTGCTGCTCTGCAAGCCTGTGGATCATTTACAAGCCTGTGGAGCATTTAAACTTAGTGGAGTTAGTGCCAGTGCAGAAGGCGAATGAGTGCCAGTAGCACGTACCTGGCACAGGTAGACCACAAGGCTTCTAAGCGAAAGCTCCTCCACTCACAGCCCTTTCACTCCTTCAACCGGTTCCATTACTACTCCATGATTGATGATAGGCTATGGTTGTCCGTGGTCTGTCAGGAAGCAGGGCCCAGTGCTGATCGTAGGAGATAGCCAGTTTGCCGACGTTTCTCCAGAGGAGATCACCTCTGCGCCCTGTCCGTTGCTGCTGCTGAGCTTGTGGGGAGGAGGCCTACAGCACCTACACTCCCTCCTTGCCTTCGTCAACACTGTTTGCTAATTTTCTTCAGCTTTTTGAACTGATTGATTGATTAGGCAGATAGTAAGGGAGAGAAAGATAGGAGGAGGATGGATGTAAAGGCTAAAGCTTTCATTTGCAGAAGGTGTCGCTGACAGAGATCACAGATGTTGTCATCGTGATGGGGTCGAACAACCCATACCCCCACATCGAAATGCTGCACAGCGCCTACCCACAGGGCTACGAGGCAGCCAATCGCATGGTTTGAACTGGCATAGTGGAATGGAGCAGAAGGATTGCAAGATAGGGAGCATAGAGATTGCAGGTGGCCATGGTGGAGAACATGGCCAGTGAGTACGGCTTCCATCTCACCATCATGGCACCCACTCCCCACATTGTCAACACCGGCCACAATCTTGCCTATGTCCTTGAGGTTATTTTTCTTTCCCCCATTCACTCATGCCTCCTGTGCTCAGCCATGAACTGAAGGTGTTCTGGAAGAGGATGAAGGATGAATACGAGCTGATGCTCAAGCTGTGCAGCCAGAGGCTGGTGGGGAAATTGAAGGGGGCAGCATTGAAATTGAAGAGACCATGTGTAGGAGGGCATGTGTGAGGCATGAGACTGAAGCCGGGGGGCGGCGCTGCATCGACGGCGGCTTGAAAGTGGGCGGCTAGGCGTAGGGCGCGTTGGGCAAGGGCGGCGGGGCATAGGTGGGACTTGAACAATGGGCTCCTCGTTCGCTCCTTTTGGCCCCAAGCCTCAACCATTCAAGTGAATGTGAGAAATGCTATGCCCATGTTGGTAGATATTTGAATGAACGTTGCTCTTGTGCTGATTGTGGTAGGTAGGGTAGCGCTGTGTGTAGGGAGCTGAGGGTCCTGGGTGGGCATCTGCCTGAAAACCTTGCTCCTGCGCTGCCTTGGTTCTGTGATAGTGCTCGAGCAAAGTCTCAGTTGAAGCCAGCTCATCATCATATTCAGTTTGCTGATCTATAGTGCATTTTTCTTGATTTGAAAATTTGTGGAATATTATGTTCTCTATGCTCACCCTGTCTGAAGCAGGATGGTTCACAAATGCCCACTCGGTTGCATATCCCTTGTGGCAAAGAAGGCAGGAGTCCCTGCAACCAGTTATGCTGGGCACTCATCTTTGCCATCCGGGTGTGCCTTATCCACTCTCTCATTCACTCATTCTTTGTTCCACCCCATCACTCATATCAACCTCAATCTCTCTGTTCAATCTCCTTTACAGACTTTAGAACATGTTTTCAGGACCTGCTCTGATGGCTGGAGGAGGGCTACTACAAGGCCCTGCTAATCTTCAAGATCCCCGGCCCCTACGGCGTCATCGACAAGCCGGAGCTCCAGCGCAACGTCAAGATCCTCCGCTACTTCCTGGCGGAGATGATCGGGTGTGTCTGGGCCGACATTAGCGCCTCTGACCAGCACCGTGCTGACCGGGAGATGCTGGAGGAGATCTGGGTGCATGCAGTATCCTTTTTCTCCCCTCCTCTCACTCCTAGTGTAGAAAACCTAGAATGGACTCTGACAGGGGAGTCCGGCCTGGCTGGAGGAGACCTGGGGCATTGTCATCCCTGCGCTCCAGGACCGTGACCAGTACAGCTTGCAGCTCGGCAGAATGGACACTGTCAACCCCGCCGTTGACTACGACCTGGTGTTCTAAGGCCCCCCTCCCCGTCTCCTTCCACACCTACCTCCCCTACCATCCCTATGTAACACCCGACTTTTTCCCTTATCTAATTCAATAGCCAACTATTAGCATATTTGTTTTCAAAAGCAAGCTTTAGCATTTTCTTAAAAATCACACTAAAGAAATTTGATCAGAATAATCCTTCCAATACAAAATGAATGATTCCAAAGAAGTCTGCATTTTACTTACGATTCATTTTACTTCTTTGATTGATGATTTCTATATGTGTGTCAATGCTATTTTCGCTTTTATAATGTCTTCCAAATTTTATGATAACTGAAATCTGTGCCTTATTCACTGTGCTTATCACACACACACACACTCACACAGCACACACCCACATACACCCTTCCCCCGACCCCAATGCCCCCCTAATCTCCCTATCCCCCTGCAATCCTACCCCCTCCTGCCTAGCCACTCCATTGCTTCACATCAGAATGACAAGGGACTAGTTTGAACAAAAGGCACTTGGTGCCATTCAGGGGATGGGCACGGCTTTTGCGAGCCTCCCATGCTCTCTCTTTTCTATTCCCTCATCCCTCCTTCCCTCACCTCCCTCCTGCCCAGCTCACGGAGAGAAAGCCTGCAACAAAGGTGGGAAGGCCCGTGGTTCTATTTTGAAATTGAACAACCTCTTGAGATCTTTTTGATCTTTCATCTCTATATCTTTTTGAAATAAAAGATTGTGCCAATTCCAGGCTTTTGACTATGTGAAAAAAAGCAAAAGTAATTGCTAGAATTTATTAAAGGGGGAGCCATCTATCTACTTAGTATATATAAATCGCTCAACAAGATTTAAAGTTCCAGGACAGATTGAATGCTTGGCATGTTCGTGTTGAAATTGTTGAAATTCAATTCAAGGCTGGATTTGAAACAGCGAGACATTCATGTAAAGACACATTCAATATTTACAAATGGTGTGGCAAAAAATAAAAGTCAACAATTGAAAGAAGCCACAGACAAAGGGGGCGTGGGAGGCCTACTTGTCCATGGCCCATGGGAAAGGCCCATTTGATGCATCCTACAAATTGCCAGCAATGAAGAATGGGGAAGAAAGGATGTGTAAGTGGAGGTAGGTACGTCTTCAATGATTTGGATATCGCTGTCCACAGCCGTGGTCTCCTCGCCATTGTTGTGTTCCTTGGACTCCATTTCCTACAGGAATAAACCATTGGATACCTTTTGCAAATTGACAGCAATGAAGAATGGGGAAGAAAGGATGTATAAGTGGGGATATATGCTACTTTGATGGAGTGGATGTCCTTGGCCTTGGACTCCACGCCACTGTGACCCTTGTTGGTGTTGGACTTGGACGCGTGGCTATTGGGTGTCATCATGTCACATCGCTTCAAATGTCCAGCTTTGCTCCACTCAAAAAGACAGGCTTAGTAACATTGGATGGAGGCCGGGGCAGCTGCCGGGAACTGCCCAAACTGAGCAGAGCTCAGGATGTCAAAGGCGGGGATGGAGAACATGGGTTTGGGCAGGGGCTTGCCCACAAACTGAGCTGCCCATTCGTCGTAGTCGCCACCCCACCAGATGTCATCTGCTTCCACCTGCAGCAGGCAACATTCACACCCCTTGCTAACAAGGCACAGATGGTTGAGACGACCTGGCTCCCCTCCAGGGCCTTGTCATTGGTGTTGATGCGGTTCTGAGCCATGGTACTTTGCTCGCCTCATGCTAATTAAACAATTGCGCTCTAAAAATACCAAATGTGCCCTATGAGCGTGGAAAGGGTCATGCATAAAAGAATGAGGCAGTTGCATTCTGCTTCAAAGCTTATCACCCATCAAATCTAGCCTGCAAAGAATGAAAACAAAATATGATCTTTTGCCTAGATGTTTTCCTTAATACTAACTAGTTAGGCTTTGAAAAGCTGTGCCTATTCTACAATATTGTCAAAATACTGCCACAATATTATCACAATTTCCGCAGTCAAACTGATCAAATTAAATGATAAAATTTGACAGGAGCTCTGGCGCAAGCTGGCATTTTCACGTTTTTAGGTTTCACTTGATACACCATGCTTGCGTCTTAATTTTTATAAAAATAGCAAAATTAGAAATTATGAGGCCTCACCTGGAGAAGGAGTTACTCCTCGAGTGACATCAATCTCCCACGGTAAAAGAGCGTCTGGAAAATTACAGCCTGTGACTTTATAATGCATAGTTGAAAACCATATTCTAGTGCTAGCAATGATATCTCATCATTGCACTGATGGCGCCTCCACTGTCTCCCCAATCAATTCTCCAAAATCATGTCCACACATGATGATATCAACCCTATTGACCGACCTCTATCCGCGTGTTTACTTACTTTATCTATAATCAGCACTTGAAAGTCGAGTTTTCTTCTGAATTATCCTCATATCCTAATCTTCTCTTCACCATGCAACTTTCTAACAAACAAATCAAAAAAAAGGTGAATTGGCACCACATACTGATCAAGAAAAAGCACTCCCATAAGGGGAAGGCGGTAAAGAGGCTGAATGGCAGGTTTCCCCAACTAATGCCCCTGCACCTCAAGTGCAACCTGGACTGCGCTGTCTGCCTTTACCTCTTCCATATGCCTCCTCAACTGCCACTGCCGGTTGCTGCCCTGGCGGCCGCTCCATCACTGTCTCATTCAATGGGTCCGATGGCCAAAGTCCCAGCCTCGGCCATCCTTGATTCACCTCCTCAATCGGCCGCACCATCTCCCGCGGGCTCTGTGGCAGTTATGGAGGCCTTGCAGACGATCGGCAAAAAAGTTGAGGTCGGCTTTGCCCAGATGGCAGCAGCAGTGGTGGCAAAGCCAGCTGTCTCCTTTTCTGCTCCTCCACCCGTCTCCTCACCACCGGCTTCTCCATCCCCGATGCCTTCTTTGGCTTTGTCAGAGGAGAATGAGGAGGAGGATGACACCAGCGACGAGGAGGGCAGTCCGGAGAATGAGGAGGAGGGCGTCTCCAGCAACCAGGAGGGCATTCTGGAGAGATCGGGAGCTGCCCCACCATCTCCTGCTCCAACTCTTCCACCCAAGGTTTGTTGTGTACTCGTGCTGTTTCCATGCATACAATCGGCAACCAGCTACAGGTTGTCTTTGCCAAGACGGTAGCAGAAGTGGCGGCGATGTCAGCTGCCTCCTTTTCTGCTCCTCCCCCCGTCTCATCACTGCCAGCTTCTCCATCCCCGACGCCTTCTTTGGCTTCGTCAGGGGAGGAGGGCATCTCCAGCAACCAGGAGGGCAGCTCCAAGATGGATGATGTCCACCCGGCTCCTGCTCCAACTCCTCCACCCGAGGTTTGTCTTGTTCTTGCACTGTTTCTCTGATTCCAGTTCAATCGGTCCTACAGGGATATGAGGCAGGAGAAGTGGAGATGGAGGGCGAGGAGGGTGAGGTGACTGTGCCACATGTGGATGAGTTCAATTGGAAAGTGTCGTTGGCGGCGAGTGCTTTGCGTGGGGGTCTCAAACGTATCAATAAGTCTTGTTCTATTCCCTTTTCCGATTTTTGGGGCCATTGGTGGAGTTGCCGCTTTTGTAGTGCAACGGAAATGTCAACTGTGCCAGCACACTTTCTCCGATGCAGAGTTGAATCCCAAAGTCATCCTGGACAACTTCCATATACATGTCATCACTCAACATCTGCCAGCCAGGGCCAAGGCCTTGTCCTTCAAGTGTGATGAGTTTGATTTCTGACAGATGTCTGAGTCCGTGGGATCATCCGTTTTGATTCAAGGTGCGACGAGGAGGCAATATACAGGGTTGTGCTGCGTGAAAATTGCGTGTGTGCTGATAGAACAGCCTGGCGTGATATTCGTGGTAAGCACTACACCCTGGAGGCCCGAGCTTGCTTCAACAAGATGAAGCTGCTTCAACAAGATGACGCCAACTAGCTGCCAATTTCTATTATTTCCCAAATCGATTTATTGCGGTGCTTTGTTTCTCGACAAGAGCGTGCTCTCTAACCCTGGATTACATCAGCACTACATTTCTCAGCAGAACTTTCCATCCCTTTGCCTGCGGAGTCACTGCCTGTAGCACAAAGTAAATATGGTCATTTCTATAACTTTATGATTGAGGAAAGTAGATTTCGGGCATGACTAATGCTGGGTTCATCTGCTTAGGACCAGTGGATAAACTGTAGAGAAATGCGCATTTGATTTCCTACAAAAAATATATTTCTGCTGCTCTGCAAGCCTGTGGATCATTTACAAGCCTGTGGAGCATTTAAACTTAGTGGAGTTAGTGCCAGTGCAGAAGGCGAATGAGTGCCAGTAGCACGTACCTGGCACAGGTAGACCACAAGGCTTCTAAGCGAAAGCTCCTCCACTCACAGCCCTTCCACTCCTTCAACCGGTTCCCTTACTACTCCATGATTGATGATAGGCTATGGTTGTCCGTGGTCTGTCAGGAAGCAGGGCCCAGTGATGATCATAGGAGATAGCCAGTTTGCCGACGTTTCTCCAGAGGAGATCACCTCTGCGCCCTGTCCATTGCTGCTGCTGAGCTTGCGGGGAGGAGGCCTACAGCACCTACACTCCCTCCTTGCCTTTGTCAACACTGTTTACTAATTTTCTTCAGCTTTTTGAACTGATTGATTGATTAGGCAGATAGTAAGGGAGAGAAAGATATGAGGAGGATGGATGTAAAGGCTAAAGCTTTCATTTGCAGAAGGTGTCACTGATAGAGATCACAGATGTCATCATCATGATGGGGTCGAACAACCTATTTCCCCACATCGAAATGCTGCACAGCACCTACCCACAGGGCTACGAGGCAGCCAATCGCATGGTTTGAACTGGCATAGTGGAATGGAGCAGAAGGATTGCGAGATAGGGAGCATAGAGATTGCAGGTGGCCATGGTGGAGAACATGGCCAGTGAGTACGGCTTCCATCTCACCATCATGGCACCCACGCCCCACATTGTCAACACTGGCCACTCTCTCGCCTACGTCCTTGAGGTTAGTTTTCTTTCCCCCATTCACGCATGCCTCCTGTGCTCAGCCATGAACTGAAGGTGTTCTGGAAGAGGATGAAGGATGAATACGAGCTGGTGCTCAAGCTGTGCAGCCAGAGGCTGGTGGGGAAATTGAAGGGGGCAGCATTGAAATTGAAGAGACCACATGTAGGAGGGCATGTGTGAGGCGTGAGACTGAAGCTGGGGGGTGGCGCTGCGTCGACGGCGGCTTGAAAGTGGGCGGCTAGGCGTAGGGTGCATTGGGCAAGGGATGCGGGGCGGAGGCGGGACTTGAACAATGGGCTCCTCGTTCGCTCCTTTCGGCCCCAAGCCTCAACCATTCAAGTGAATGTGAGAAATGCTATGCCCATGTTGGTAGATATTTGAAGGAACGTTGCTCTTGTGCTGATTGTGGTAGGTAGGGTAGCGCTGTGTGTAGGGAGCTGAGGGTCCTGGGTGGGCATCCGCCTGAAAACCTTGCTCCTGTTCTGCCTTGGTTCTGCGATAGTGCTCAAGCAAAGTCTCAGTTGAAGCCAGCTCATCGTCATATTCAATTTGCTGATCTATTGTGAATTTTTCTTGATTTGAAATTTTGTGGAATATTATGTTCTCTATGCTCACCCTGTCTGAAGCAGGATGGTTCACAAATGCCCACTCGGTTGCATATCCCTTGTGGCAAAGAAGGCAGGAGTCCCTGCAACCAGTTATGCTGGGCACTCATCTTTGCCATCCGGGTGTGCCTTATCCACTCTCTCATTCACTCATTCTTTGTTCCACCCCATCACTCATATCAACCTCAATCTCTCTGTTCAATCTCCTCTACAGACTTTAGAACATGTTTTCAGGACCTGCTCCGATGGCTGGAGGAGGGCTACTACAAGGCCCTGCTAATCTTCAAGATCCCCGGCCCCTACGGCGTCATCGACAAGCCGGAGCTCCAGCGCAACGTCAAGATCCTCCGCTACTTCCTGGAGGAGATGATCGGGTGTGTCTGGGCCGACATTAGCACCTCTGACCAGCACCGTGCTGACCGGGAGATGCTGGAGGAGATCTGGGTGCATGCAGTATCCTTTTTCTCCCCTCCTCTCACTCCTAGTGTAGAAAACCTAGAATGGACTCTGACAGGGGAGTCCGGCCTGGCTGGAGGAGACCTGGGGCATTGTCATCCCTGCGCTCCAGGACCGTGACCAGTACAGCTTGCAGCTCGGCAGAATGGACACTGTCAACCCCGCCGTTGACTACGACCTGATGTTCTAAGGTCCCCCCTCCCCGTCTCCTTCCACACCTACCTCCCCTACCATCCCTATGTAACACCCGACTTT
>JASANA010011772.1:0-44605 GCA_030248095.1 Ptycholaimellus sp. GST1_10 | reverse complement strand
ATTTACCTATTTGAGCACTTTAGTATGGTTAGGAGTAATAGATGAGTTAGCTGAAAAAATTAACTTGGCTGGCGAGTAATCTGTCAGACATGGGTGTATCCGACAGTGGGGGGAAGCGTTGGGGGCCGGCAGAGGAGGGATTGTGTGAGTCAACCCTCTTTTCGACCAAAGGCGTTTTAAAAAAACTGGTACCATCGCTAAAGCGAAATATTAACCGCACTTAACCCAGCAAAAAAAAAAACAAAGAAATACAGCAAATACAAGTGGAATCTGCTTCTATGACAGTTGCATTTTGTTTTTGGTGCGCAGTTCTATGACAGTTGCATTTTGTTTTTGGTCCTTTTTCAGATCGCGTCAAAACAAAATCCAAATATCGAAGCAGATTTCACTTGTATTTGCTGTATTGCGTTGTCTTTTGGCTCGGGCTAATTGGTTTAAATAGGAGAGAAAAGAGCATTTAGCGATGGTTCCAATGCAACAAGAATTTGAGCGATTGGTACACTTTAGGATGAGAAAAAAGCTTATCAATTTTAAGATCTGGAAATAACCCTCAAAACAAACACCTGGGTCGAAATGAGGGGCTGGGCGCTGACGCTCGCTCTGCTCCCTCGCGCCAGCCTCGCTTCTACCCTCTTTTTACATCTACTCCATGAATGGGTGTAGGTATTCTATTCTATCCTTCCCGCCCCACCCCCACGTCCTTGGACTTCAATCAGTTGTTTATTCATAGTCTCCTAGCACTCAGCTGGGTATTACGGGCAAGTGGTGCAGTCTGACTCATACTTAACAGTCCTTACTCAGGTAAATTTTTATTTTGGTATGTTTAAAGTTGTGGAAATAACTGGTACGATCAGGCCTAAACCTAAGCTCTTCTCTCCCGAAAAATCAATGTCATCGAGTGCAAAGCCAAAGAAATTTTCCTGCTGCTAATGGAATCTGCTGTGTTTGAGCTGCATTTTGTTTGAGCTCGCATGAAAAGTCTTTCAACGGCCCGCAAAGAAACTGGCAAAGGCCTCAAAAGCATTTTAAAAATATTTTAAAGTAGGAGAATTTTTTGGTTCCTTCGGCGCTCTTAACCCTCACCCTCTTTTTCATTAATTCCACCGGCCTTGAGAAGAGGCAAAGAAATTAATTGACCGCTAGTGGAAACTACCGGAACGGACTGCGGCAACATTTTGTTTAAGGGCGCGCAAAGAAAGAGGCACTGAACTGAGCGCCAACAACAAATTGCAACTGTACAGCAGATTCAACTTAGTAGTAAATTTATTTCTTTACCTTTTTACTCAGGTCAGTGGATCTTAGGGAGAAAAGAGGTTGACCTTTTGAATCGCCGAGGGCGAGGGTACCAGATACGGTGTCAGTTCTTTGCCGGACTTTTCACATTGCCGGAGAGTTTGTTTTTTACTTGTAGTTTTCGTAGCGACCGATAGGGAGCTACTATGGCTGTCACCATAAGTCGTGTGCGACCAAGGACTGACAATAGTACCAGGAGTAGGGCGTAGCCGGCGCAAGAACTTCAAAAATTGAAAAAACTAAATGTCCGGCAAAGTGTATTGTCCGGCAAAGTACTGGAGGGCCAGATACAGGAGCAAATATCTGGTACCATCGGTCAGCCGAGGAATCCTTCTCTCCGAAATTCTGTCTGCCCAAAGTGAAGCCACGACATTTTCTTGCTACAAGTGGAAAAATGTGATGTGAATTTTGTTAGATCATGCAAATATTAACTTTTTCATTTTACTTTTTGTATGCTTAAAGTTGAGGAAATATGTGGAACCATCGGCAAGCCGAAAGAAAGCTCTTTTCTCCCAAAAATCAACTGCCTCAGTATAAGGCCAAGGTAATTTTTCTACTATCAATGAAATCTGCTTGCTGTACATTTGCATTTGTTTTGCGCATAGTTCCAAGGCTATTTTTTTCATGCGGGCTGAAACAAAATACAAGTGACACAGCAGAATCCATTAGTAGTGGGAAAATCTACTTGGCCCTATACTCGTTTTCTAAATAAGTCTCTGACTTTTTGGTTATTTCTCGAAAGTTTCGCTCAATTCAATGATGCCTTTTCCAATGTGAAATGATTCAGAGTGATTGGATTTTTCTTTGAGTAATAAGAGGCTTATCAATTTTGTGACATAGCGCTAACTTCAAAAACATACGCCTGGGTCGAAAACAAGGGCTTGGCGCTGACGGTCGGTCTGCTCGCTCTCCGCTAGCCCAATTAATTTTATCAAAAAAATGCTAAATAACGTACCTATGATATGAGTTCAGAAACCCAAGGAGTCCGCAAAATGGGGCTACTGCTTTTGCGGACCTAGCCCACCCACTGCTGGTGGGGGCAAGGCATTAGAATTCCTGCGGCGTCGGCGTCCTTCGTCCATGCGCTGCATAGGGCACGCCAGGAATTCGAGAAAAGAAAGAGTGAAGCTTGCCTATAAGGCCAAAACGAAGTGGTGGCGGGTTGAATTTGTTCCCAGAAAAAAGGCCGCTGAGACTTGGGAGAGAGCCAAAAATGGAAGCTAAGCAGGAAGTGGAATAATAGAATGTGAGAGGAAGAACGTAGGTGGTGCCAGCATTTGATCGCAAGTGGTGCCGCCGAAACCAGTTGGGCAGATGCACTCTTGAGCATCTACGCGGGTGCAAATAGCCGCCATATTGGCAGACAGCTGATGGGGGGCACCTGCCTTAATTTACAACCTTTCCTCATTACCCCTGCAAGCTTTCCTCTTCGATACTTGAACAGTAGAGATCGTTGATATTCTTGGTGTTGTAAAAGCTTTCCCATTCGCCGGAATCCCATCGCATGAATATTTCTACAATAATTTCGCAATCAATCCCTTTTTTAAGTCCCTTTTAGTCCATATTGCTTAAGAGGCAACATTTTGAGATTGAACTGAAAAACGCCAATGCACGCCATGCCAACGCCTGATAGACTTTTGGCATAGCATTTTGGTTTGAGCTCAGAAAAAGTTGTTTTCACCAGCCCTTTGCAAGTTGGTCCCTTCTCAGGTAAACACAGTCTTAAAAATGAATATTCCAATTTTTACTGAAAAAAATTTGATATTTGGTAGTCTTGAAAACTCTAAATTTATAAGGCTTTGTTAAAGCAAATAAATATTGTAATGTGCATGTATAAACGTGCAAGAATGCAAAAGATGAAAATAATACCGTAGATCATGCGGTACCATGGTTGGATCACCAGACACTAGATTTCGTGAGCACCGGACCCACGCATGATAACGGAGCCGAAATCAAATGGATAGTTTACAATTGTCAAGAATTCATCAATCTTCATTAATTGTTCTCTCTGCAACATGCGTATTTTCGGTTTCTATTGCCCATACCAATGTTGTCAAATAAGAACAAGTAAATGATGCAAAGCGCAATAGGTGACCGTGGACTGCATCCCCCTTCCACCTTACGAGATGCAAGCATGAATTTTCTCACTCAGAAGGGCAGGGATTTTTTCTCAATAAATTTCTAAAGTAAGCACAGCTTTAGAATCGGCATATCCTTGGGCGCGACAGCGCCCTAGTTATGAATGGGTGATCGAGTTTTTTGGGTGGTTGCATGTCCCGAGGTTCAGCGCCTTGGATATTGGATGAAACCTATAACATCCTAGGGCGCGACAGCGCCCTAGTTATGAATGGGTAATCGAGTTTTTGGGTGGTTGCATGTCCCGAGATTCAGCGCCTTGAATATTGGAAAAAACCATGGACATTTATACACCAATCGAAAGCATGTAAAGAGATCTCGAGGAGGAAAATCGTGGAATTTTGATTTTAGCCTTAGCATTTTAGAATATTTGAAAAAACCTGCAAAAAATGATAAAAAAATGAATGTACCGCCCCCCTCTATAGGGGGGGATCGAACCTGATTCGCTCCCCCCTATAGGGGGGTAGTGGACTCTGATTCGCTCCCCCCCTATGAGGGGGGATAGAACCAGGTTCGCTCCCCTCCTATGAGGGGGGATAGTACCAGCTTCATGGAAGTAAGTGGAATTGATTAGAGTGTAGAGACTTTTTCACAATCGTCTACTGTTGAGTGACATTCTGCAATGTGAAATACGGCTGACTCCTAGAACCCCCCCCCCCCCCAAGACTTACACCCCCCCCAAACTTACACCCCCCCATGAATTACGCCCCTCCCCCAAGAATTACACCCCCCCCCCCCCCCCCCCCCAAGGCATATATATTGAAAAATTTTTTATTGCCTTAACATACTTCTCTTTACTTATCTCGAAGTTTAAACTCACGGAATTTTCATGTAGATGATTAAATACCTACTTTTTTTACAAACATAGTTAGTCTATACCGTGTTCATCATGCTACTAGTTAGTCTATACCGCAATATAGGGCGTAGCCAACACAAAAACTAAAAGGCTCGTCCTTTGACTGTGGCAGTACCTACTAGTTAGTCTATATGGAGTTCATTGATGTTTTAAAGTGCTCAACTCGGTATAGACTAACTAGTAGGTACTGCCACAGTCAAAGGACGAGCCTTTTAGTTTTTGTGTTGGCTACGCCCTATATAGCGGTATAGACTAACTAGTAGCATGACGAACACAGTATAGACTAACTAGGTATAGACTCAGTAAAAAAGTAGGTATTTAGTTGTTTAGAAAAAAATTCCTTGAGTTTAAATTTCGAGATATGTAAAGAGAAGCATTTTAAGTTAACAAAATTTTTTCAATATATACCCTTTGGGGGGGTGTAATTCTTGGGGGGTGGGGTGTAATTCTTGGGGGGGTGTAATTCTTGGGGGGGGGGGTTAACCCCATGGGGGGTGTAAGTCTTGGGGGGGAGTTCTAGGAGTCAGCTTGAAATACAGTTGTAACATGCAATAAAAATGTGTAGATGTCGTATAGGGCAGGATTCTGCGGAGAGGGACAATTCTTGAATTCAACTGCTCCGCAACATGGCTGAAATGTCTGCAGAAATAAAAACTACATCTGATGGTGGTGGTTTACCTGTTCAGGTCGGGAAGGTTGCTGTGGGTGATGAAGTAGGATCTGGAGTAGGAGGTATGGTTGGACTGGTGGAATGAGCCAAGAAGGAACTGTGTGTGGCGAAAGAAGCTGGCTCTCTGGCCATGCAGTACATGTCCAGAGAACGGGCAAAGTCATAGATGATGCACTGTACGAGTAGGCGCTTTTCCCTTGCTGTCCAGGCACATGAATATGCGCAGTTCTGGTCGATTTTGTTGCAAATTGGAAGAATATAGAGAGTCTGAAGAAGTTGCTGCAAAATTTTGATGAAAATCTGGTTTTTCTTGGAAATTATGCTTGGAAAATGATTAAAAACTGCTTCGAATGGCCCACCACCACACCACTCTGCCAAAAACCCCCAGAAAACGTGAGGCCTCTGGGTAAAGGAGAACCGCAAACAAAACTCGGAGTTGAACAGCACTTGAGTGGGATAGGGAAGGAAGTGAAGATTGACCGGAAGATGTGAGCTGGTCTCTCCCTGCTGAGGATGCTCTGGTAACCATACATCTGCGGAATGTGACTTGACAGTAGTCGATTGTGAAATAATCTCTACACTGCAATCAACTCCACCCACTCTCCCACGAACCTGGTTCTATCCCCCCTCATAGGAGGGGAGCGAACCTGGTTCTATCCCCCCTCATAGTGGGGAGCGAACTTGGTTCTATCCCCCCTCATAGGAGGGGAGCGAACTTGGTTCTATCTCCCCTCATAGGGGGGGGGGAGCGAATCAGGTTCTATGCCCCCCTATAGGGGGGGCGGGACATGCCTCTAAAAAACATGACATCTCTGTCTTTGAAGTGCTCTCATTTTAGAACAAAAGCGAAATTCAAAAATCCACGGATTAGGTGTTTTAGCAAATTGTTTCAGCTTTTCAGTGGTGCTATTTTTGACATACATACCATGGAGAAATTTTCCAATCAATTCACGTTTTTGAGAGCGATTCGGTTCGATTTTGTGCTCTACCCATTTCGCTTATGTTTCAATTAAGCCAAACTGCGCATTTTTTTAAACTGATGCACAGGCGCAGATTTTTTTAAACTTGTATGCAATAGGTTTGTAAGCTTTATGGGGTCTTAGAGAGTGACAGCGACCTAGCTATGAATGGTGGTAGATATCACATAATCGAATTGATTGAAGAAATTCTTGGTTTAAATCTAGGACATCAATCGAAACCAAATGACCCCTCCAGATGGTAAAATTCATGAAATTTCAAAAGAGTCAGCATTGTTTGAAGCCTTGTTCATGTGGCAAATAGTCTTGTTCATTTGGTGGCAAGTAAGTTTATTTTCCACATGGTCAAGAAATAGACAAGTTTAAAATGCTACAGCATGCGAAGGTTATGAATTTTCAATAATCAAAAAGATCTAGACAAGATGTAACACAAACACATTATTTTGAGACAATTGAAATTCATTTTGAGCAAAAATTTTAACAGATTAACATCATTGATATTGGTCCATCTAAAAACTCAACTGCTCATTCATAAGCAGGCGGCAATTTTGGCACAAAAAGGGTAAATGCTGTAAAAAAGATAACAAGCTTAAGGAAAATAAAACAAAAATATAGCTAAATTCCATATAATTTAAACAAATAATAAATTTTCTAAATTTTTTAAACATAATACATTTAATTTATTTTATCAAACTTTTAGTAACAAAGAAAGAAGCAATTCTGAAATCAAAAAGAAATGAGCAAAGGTAAAGTTACATTTTGCTGGCATTAACAATGTGATCGATTTTGATTTCAATTTAAATAAAGGTCCAAATTTATCTCTTTTTTTCGTGAGGCCTAAATTGGTGTAATATGGTTCAGTTGAGTTTTAGATGGACCAATATCAATGACATGAATGTTAAAATTTTTGCTCAAAATGAATTTCAATTGTCTCAAAATAAACCACGATTGTGTTACATCTTGTCTAGATCTTTCTGATAATTGAAAATTCATAACCTTCGCATGCTGTAGCATTTTAAACTTGTTTCATAATGTTTCATTTTAGAGAAACTGCGTAGTATTACACATTTCGTCTGTTTGTTGCTCCTGTCAATTTTGGCACAAAGAGGACAAAAAATAGACCAAAAAAATAAAAAAAAATCATTTAATAAACTTATAATTTCATCATGACCAAAAATTCAGAAAACTTTCTTCGATTTAACTTCAAAGCATTTAATCACATTTTAACATATTTTTTATTTCACTAGTTCTATTTTCTATTTTATCATTCACTAATTTTTGTCCTTTTTGTGCCAAAATTGCCACCTGCTTATGAATGATCAGTGGATTTCGTAGATGAACCTGTTAAAATTTTGACTCAAAATGGTTTATAATTTAAATCGAAATTTATCACGATTTCGTCACACCTTGTCTAGTTCTTTTTGATGATTGACAATTCATAAGCAGCTCATGCTGTAGCATTTTAGTCTTGTATATATATGTCATTCCGGGGCCCGGCCTCCGCGGTTTTTCAACCAAATTGGCTGAAATTTTGCATGAAGGTCCGCCTGGGTGGTATCTCCAGGCCATTTTTGGTGCTTGGCGTAATTTTGCGTTTTTCGCCCAAAACCTAAAATTTTGATGTTTCAAAGTACCAAAATTCATAAATCGCTGGTTTTTCAATGAAATTGGCTGAACTTTGGCATGAAGGTCCGCCTGGGTGGTATCTCCAGGCCATTTTTGGTGCTTGGCGTAATTTTGCGTTTTTTGGCCAAAACCTAAAATTTTGATGTTTCAAAGTACCAAAATTCATAAATCGCTGGTTTTTCAATGATATTGGCTGAAATTTTGCATGAAAGTCCGTCGAAGTGGTGGTTTGGGACCTTTTTTGGGTTTTTGCAAAATTTTAGATTTTTCCCCAAAAACTTAGTGTTTTGATGTTTCAAAACAGAAAAACTCATAACTCCCTTGTTTTTAAACAAAATCGGCTGAAATTTTGCATGAAGGTCCGCCCAGGTGGAGGCTTTGGACCATTATTTGGGCTTTGAGAAATATATGGGGTTTTCCCTAAAACATAAAATTTTGATGTTTCAAAATTGAAAAATTCATTAATCCTTGGTTCATCAACCCAATTGGCTAAAATATGCTCATGTAGCTTAACAATATTGCTTGGAATAGAGGCCGCGCATCTTGACGACAGCCGAGAATACCTTGTTTTGCATATTATTATGATAATTTAATTTCTAAGCCCTAAATCAAAAGTTCAAGAATTTTGTCATCTGCAGCAGCCTGTGGCCTTTCGATTAATATATATAGGTCCTAGGGTTCGCCCTACCAGTCTTTCAATAAATTCGGTCACACGAAACCATGCAAAAACTCGATCACCCATTAATAACTAGGGCGCTGTCATGCCCTAGGATGTTTAGTTGAAACTTTCACTGCAGACA
Source organism: Ptycholaimellus sp. GST1_10 (assembly GCA_030248095.1). Lineage (NCBI taxonomy): Eukaryota > Metazoa > Nematoda > Chromadorea > Chromadorida > Chromadoridae > Ptycholaimellus > Ptycholaimellus sp. GST1_10. The sequence goes on along the minus strand of JASANA010011772.1, from coordinate 36,247 downwards.
GAAGAGTTTTTAAAAACATACCGCTCGCTTATTGGCGATAGCCGATAGTAGCTTGTTAAGATTTGAATGATTTCTAACAGCCTCTGCTGAGAGGGCGGCGTCGAAGTTGACGCTAAGGTAATCGTCTCGATCGGGACGGCAGTGCTCATCGAATATTCCCAATGCGTGACTGAACTGGTGTGCTATTTCAGAAGGCTGCAAAAGAAGCATTGGAATTGGGCAAAGGCGGAAAAGAGAGGAAGGGAGAAGGAGTAAGACGCCCACCGATTCGCATCCGACGCCGAGAAAAAGAACCTGGGGCCCACCTTGCATCCCAAGCGATGAAGAGCAACTGGAAAGGGACAATATTGAGGCGGCAAGTCATTTTCAATTCAATTCCCTGTCTAGTCCAGCAAAATGTTTTGCAAACCTTTCGGCATGACTAATGACAATATAATCCGATCCGGGGCCATTTTCGACGAAATTAATGCATGTAGATTGCGATATAATGCCAGCAATAGCCCCGACCAAATCTTCAACAGCGAGGAAGAATATTTTTACTATAAGAACATTTGCTCTAGCCTAAGCCTAAGCCTAGACCTATGCCTTAGTCTAACCATAACCTTCTCACGAATCTAAATATAATACCAGGAAGATAAATGCGCCTAAATTTGGTGATGCTGAGCTCACCGTTCGCTTCACCAACTTTTCTTTTATGGTGCGATTTGATTTTCGATTTGAGCAAATCTCCTTTTCAGAGCAAGTTAAGGGCCCTAAGGCATACCCATGCAACAACTTTACAGGTTACCTTAAATTTTTGCTTCCAAAAGGTCCCATATTTGAGAGCAAGTCCGAATTTTGCCCTATGCTATCCACATAGAGCAAAAAAGGTCAAATATATTTTGTCTTGAAATTCTATTCTCAAAGTTTAAGACGTTGTAGTAGCATTGGGAAAGGCGTAAAAAAATCATCAAAAATCGGATAAGTCTTCTCCCATTTTCTCCCATTAACAGCGGCTGTATATAGCTAAAAGCAATAAATTTAACCGAAAAAACCAAGCAAAATTGATCCTTTGTGTTGCGCACAGCCCAAAAGGTGACTGGTCCCCACATTTTAACCTACACATGAAGCTGATGTTTCACTGCAATTATGTTTAAAGACCTATCCAATGCTTTGGTTGATAATGGTAAACATACGGGTCCCTACTAAAAATGGAACCCCCCCCCGGAGTTGGTTGATATTACCCCCCCCCCCCCCCCCCCCCCGGTCGGGTTTTTCCAGGTCAAAGTTGGTTGGTTGGTGCGGGGGCCCCACCCGACCCCCCGGGGGGGGGGGGCCTCACCTCCCACCAATGGGGGTTATTTGGGGGTTCAACAAAGTTGGTTGTTAAGTAGTGCACCTGAAAAATTTTTTTGGAAAATAAGGGGTTTTAAACAAAAATTGGCCACACACATGCTGCCACACACATGGGGGGGGGGATTCGGGTCACGTATGATTGTAAAAGCCATTAGTGAGTCAAAAGAATTGTCGGCTCGCTTCACCTATCCCCCCTCATGAGGTGCCTGTACCCCTCAAGTGTTTACCCCCCTCAAGGAAACTACCCCGCCTCATGGGTCGTTAGGCTTAGGTTTAGCCTTGGACTTGGGCTTATTCCTGGGAATCGTAGTCATGACACATGAGGGGTGGGTAATTGGAGTCGAATATCATGACTGAGGGGTGGATAATTGAAGTCATGAGGGGGATAATTGGAGCCGAAGTTCACGAGGGGGGACATTTGGAGTCATGAGGGGGATAATTGGAGCCGAATTTCATGAGGGGGGGGGATAATTGGAGTCGATTGTCATGCGGGGGAAAATTGGAGTCGTAAAAAAGGTTTATTACAACATTGTCATGCTAAATCTTGATCTTAACGCTTCCATGAGGGGAGGGTAAAAACTTGAGGGAGGGCAAAAACTTGAGGTGGGGGGAGGGGGGGGGGGGGGGTAAAAACCTTGAGGGGGCAGTGTTTCGTATTTTATAATTTTATATTTTAAGTAAAATAAAGAATTATAAAATCTACGGTACTTTAATTTTATAAATTTTCCCGGTTTTTATTCAATTTCCCGATTTATTAACTTTATTCTTATTCGATTCTATTCCATAAGATGGTTTTTTGGCCATATTTTTCAACTGATTATGTAAGCTTTGGCACATGTTATTTTAGAATTGTTTATTATTCAATATATTCTATAAACCTGACCTGTGTTCCTGAATGTTGCCGAAGTGCAGCAAAGGCTTCAGCTTGTCTGTGCCGTTCGTCATGGGAAATTTATGGGAAATTGGGTCATTGGGGTTTGGTGAGGGCCATTTCATAGATTTCAGAGGTACAGCAAAGGCTTCAGCGTCACAATGACGTTCGCCATACAGCCAATGCATAGAATGCAGAGGTGCAGCAAAGGCTTTAGGTTGTCTGTACACCTCATGGGAAATTTCTGGGAATTTGGGTCATTGGGATTTGGAAAGGAAACTAATGTTATGCGTCAGGTTCTTCCCCACAAAATTACCTTTCGAATGGCATTTGAATCATGTAAAAAGCTTCAGTAGAACTAGAGTTATAATGGTCCGAAAATTTGACAGTCCAGAGATTTGATGGTTCGGCGATTTGACGGTCTGGTGATTTTCCGGACCTTCAAATCGCTGGACCGTCAATCTGCCGGACCATCAGATTGCCGGACCGTCAAATTTTCAGACCATCAAATCTTCGGACCATCATAACTCTAGTTCTACTGAAGCTTTTTACATGATTCAAACGCCATTAAAAAGGTAATTTAGTGGATAAAAACATGGTGCAAAGCATTAGTTTAGTTTCCAAATATCAGTAAAAATTACAGTCAATGTATAGATTGCAGATGTGCAGCAAAGGCTTCAGCTACTCTGTGCTGTACGCCATAAAGCCAATGCATAGATTGCAGAGGTGCAGCAAAGGCTTGCAAAGGCTGCAGCTATTGCGGCAGGACAAAACAGATTATTATAACATAAAGTTGGGCAGAAAGAAAAATGACCAGAAGTTGAAGTCCCCTAAAACCCTTTTACTATGTTTTCTCGTTCCTCCTGGCCTCTACACTGCTGGCTTTCGGCCTCCTCTAAACTTGTCATTGACCCTGATCCCTCTAACAGTTCTACGACCTTCCTACCCACCTGGCATATGTATCCATACATGTCCAAGGGGGGGGGGGGGGCGGGGGGGGGGGGGGGGGGGGGGGGGGGGGAGACAGGGGGGGGGGGCGCACAGACGTACCACGTAGGGCGGGGGGGGGGGGGGGGGGTGCCGGACGGGCCACGTCTGCCAAGGCAGAAAATTGATCTTGGGGGCCCTAAAATATAAAAATTTTCTGCCAAAAATTGGCAATTTTTGGCAATTTTTTCCCCTAAAAATGTGTTTTCTGTCTCCTTACCTTCTAAAGTATATAGTACTGTCCTTTTTGTCATTATTTTTTACTAGTATTCCTTCAAATTTTGTCCTTTTACCTTGACAGACATACGTCCCTACCCTTGCAGACCCCCGCCCCCCCAGCCCCCCCAAAGCGCCCCCCCCCCCGCACCCCCCGCCCTCCCGGACCTACCACGTAGGGAAAGTCAAGGAAGGCGCCCCCCCGCCCCCCCCTTCGGACGCACGTGGGCGCCCCCCCCCCTACCATTTGACCCCCAGACAAGTATGTATGTATCGCTCTATTAACTGATTAAATTCAGGATAGTTATTATTGTTAGAATTGACGATTTTGTGGCCTTGTTCCAAGAATTCCAAGTTAAAGTAGAACCCCCCAAGAATTCCAAGTTAAAGTATTCAAAAAAATGAATATTCAATGCAAACTCACCCAGTTGCCTACTATCTTCAGACAAAGTCTCAAAGGTAGGGAGCTGTCACATTTTGGGCTGCGCCATCTTGTCCTCAACAATTTTGTAAACTTTTAATGGCTAAAAATTTTAGTGTACCATTTTTACAGCCATGATTGAGCGGAGAAATGCGGAGAAAGCACTCTGATTTTTTATTATTTTTTTGTCACAGAAATGCCATCTTCCCCCGTTATAATGTGGGAAATTTCGAAAAAAGTTTCTCAAAATTTTTAATCAATGCTGACTTGCAAGCTTACTTTGATGGTCTGTAACCATGAAAATAAAACTTAAGGCCAATCGGAGCGGGTGGTAAAGTCTACATTGTGCCTTTAAAGAAAAACTGCCTTTAAAAATGCTAATTGTAGGCAAATTTTGCGCCAGCAGCAGCATCAATTTCAACAGTAGAAACTGAAATTGGCCGAAAATTAAATGGAAAAAGACTTTCGCGTAATTAATAATTTTATCAAAATTTATGAGCCAGTAGTTCCAGACGTGATTTTCAAATTTCATGCTCAAACAGAATGCAAGTGGCACAGCAAAGTCATTGAACTTTATAAGCGTATTTTTTGCTTCTGAATCAGGGGCGAGCGATTGAAGGAAGAAAATAAATACACGTCTAAAATGCCATTGCATGTTGTAGCATTTTAAGAGGGCCTGTCTGTAAGGGTCAAAAATGCCATGACCACGGGTTTTGGGGTATTGTGCCAGGGTTATAGCCCCAAGAAAGGCACACTTGGAAATGGCCTTCTTTTTGCTCAATTCGTTTTGGTTCCCGTTTTATGGCCATTTTAAAAAATTGACGAAAATTTTCCCCAATATTTGCTTTTTTTACGTTTTGTCTCATAACTCAGCCCCATGAAGGAGTTTTGTAAATCCAAAGACATCTTCGGAATCCTTATTCTTTGCTTTACAAAAAATATCAACATACCAAACCTGTTTGATCAATTTTTTAGGGTCTAATGTGTGCCTAAACGCAAAAATTACTGTTTTCGGAAACTAGCAAAAATATGGTTTTTTTTAAATTTGTGAGCCAACCACGAACCCTGCATGGCCCATCTCTTAGGGTTTACAGGTCCCAGTAGGGTCCCACACGGCCACGTTGAGCACTTTGCTGGACTCGCTTGCCAAGTAGGATTATAGAGCTTCAAAATCGGCCATCCATATTGTTGACAAAAATACGTTTATGCCAAAAGTACAGGAAATAATGGTCGTGGAAGGCTGTATGTGGTGTCATTCGAAGCGCAATACCAAGTTTATATACCACTTGTGTAGACACTTTTGCCCTAAAATCATTCCCTGGGCGCTACAGAGGCCAAAACGCTAAAACATTATGGGCGCTACAGATGCAAAATCATTATTTTGCCATTTTCTACCAAAAGTTGTTCAACAGTCACCCTTCCCGACACCGGAAATCAAAAATTCAAGTAATTTTACACCTAAACATGGGTCTAACTCTGTGGAAAGACCGTTCCCAATAAGATCCCATGGGGCAAAAGTTAGAGCTTCAAAGATATGCCCTATGTTATAACATAGGGCAAATTAACTAGGGTAAAATTTTCATGCTAAACAAGTATATGGCGCAGAGCGCAATAGGTGACCGCGGAGCTAAACACCTCACAAGTCTTAACTTTTACGAGTTTTACCCAAAGAAGGGATGTTTCAAAAGGTTGGGGACCAAATCCAGAACGTTGCAGAATTTTATTACCCTTCAGCAAAAAAAAAAAGTTTGTCCCAATCCGTTGAGAATTCACCATTTCTCAACAAACCCCATTTTTCAACTTTTCTACCCAAATAAGTAATGTTTCAAATGCTCCGGGACTTGTTCCACCACTCCAGATCTTCTTAAAATTTTATTACCTTTCAGCAAAAAAAAAATTTGTCCCAATCCGTTGAGAATTCGCCATTTCTCAACATACCCCATTTTTCAACCTTTCTACCCAAAAAAGTAATGTTTCAAATGCTCCGGGACTTGTGCCACCCCTCCAGATATTCTTAAAATTTTATTACCTTTCAGCAAAAAAAAGTTTGTCCCAATCCGTTGAGAATTCGCCATTTCTCAACCTACCCCATTTTTCAACCTTTCTACCCAAAAAATTAATGTTTCAAATGCTCAAATTCCGGGTCTACCCCTCCAGATCTTCCTAAAATAGCATTACCTTTCAGGAAAAAAAAAGTTTGTCCCAATCCGTTGAGAATTCGCCCGTGGACAGCATTTCCAGATATATATATATATATCAGGACAAAAGTTCAGTAACCTCTATAGACCGCGGAGCCGATGGTTGGCTCACAAATTTAAAAAAACCATATTTTTGCTAGTTTCCGAAAACAGTAATTTTTGCGTTTAGGCACACATTAGACCCTAAAAAATTGATCAAACAGGTTTGGTATGTTGATATTTTTTGTAAAGCAAAGAATAAGGATTCCGAAGATGTCTTTGGATTTACAAAACTCCTTCATGGGGCTGAGTTATGAGACAAAACGTAAAAAAAGCAAATATTGGGGAAAATTTTCGCCAATTTTTTAAAATGGCCATAACACGGGAACCAAAACGAATTGAGCAAAAAGAAGGCCATTTCCAAGTGTGCCTTTCTTGGGGCTATAACCCTGGCGCAAAACCCCAAAACCCGTGGTCATGACCTATTTTGACTATTCTTACCTCTTACAGAAAGGCTCTCTTAAACGTGTATTTATTTTCTTCCTTCAATCGCTCGCCACTCATTCAGAAGCAAAAAATACGATTATAAAGTTCAATGACTTTGCTGTGCCACTTCCATTTTGTTTGAGCATTAAATTTGAAAATCATGTCTGGAACTACAGGCTCATAAATTTTGATAAAACGTTTAATTACGCGAAAGACTTTCCATTTAATTTTCGCCCAATTTCAGTTTCTACAGTTGAAATTTAGCCAAGATACATGTTGGTCGAAACAATTGCTAAGTTTAATTTTAAGCAGACTAAATACAGAGGATTAAATTTAATCCTGGACCATCAAATACATTTCAATAAGCAAAAAGCCAGAATAGTTGTGCAAACTTCGAAGGAAAGAAGGGACGTTATCGGCGAATTTGTATGGAACAACGGCGTTAGACCAAGGCTGGGCAAGGGTGAAAATGCCTCGCTTACGCCGCACTGGCTCTGCAATTCCTCCCTGCACAGCTTCAGCTGCCATCTTTGCCTCTTCTACCATGCTCCGATTTTTCGCTGCACAGTTCGTCGATTTGTCTCCGATTGAGTAGAAGCGATCCCGCTACGAACGGAGTTTTCCCTGCCTTTGCGCCCTACGCCAAATCAATCACCTTTATCCAGCATCTCGGAACAATTCATTTCACCGCTTACTATGAGCCGAAAAATCTCACAAAGTTTCTCTGCGACAAAGAGCTCTCTTCGTTTCTTACGGAGAATTATGTTTTTGACATTTGGAATATCTTTTTGGTTCAAAGAATGATTTTGAATAATATGGGAGCCAGCCAAATAAGGCGAAAAACGGCAAAGAGACTTACGTGGCCATGTTTCCTCTCGAAGGGTTCCATGCATTTCTCCCGCTGCTCCATGACGTATTCCAGTTCGGCCTCATCCAGGACCTATTTGATGGAGGTTGGGTAGGCACTGCAGGATGGATCGGTGGAAGGAAGAGGCGGAAGACCTTGATCTCTTCGCCGTTCACAAGGACCGGAGCTGACAGCAGTTTCACCCATTCCTTCCCCGAGTGTTTAGCCCCGGAATTGGCGTCCGGAGCTCCTTCGTAGCCCTGCAGAGAAAGTAGAATGACAGGGGCTGTGGAGTGGCTTAGGCTTGAGGGGCAAACGGGGCAATGTTTGGCGATGGCGGCAAGGCAGAAGTTGGTGTCGCTGTTTTCGTCGCACTTGGGAGCGAGGCGGTCGCAGGAGAGCTGCAGGAGGCCCGGCGGCAGATCCTTCAGCACTTTATCTGCCCCATCTTTTCTGTTCGCCCCATCTTTTTTCTTCGCCCCTGCCGTCCACCAAACCTCAATTCTCATTTCACTATTTCACAGCACAGCAGTAGGGAGGGGAGGGCAGAGAGGAAATGAACGGTGAGTAGTAGTGAGCAGGCTAGCAGTCGCATGCTCGATTGGATAACTTTGCCGCTGCAGTTGAGCAAGAGGGATGGCGTGTTCTGCACACTCTGGCTGCATCAAATGATGGCAGGAGAGTGCTGACGTCTTGTCAGAGGTGCACTGGAGCAGCTGGCCTAAGGATTTCCGCGCATCCACCTCACCACGCTTCTGCTTTTTCTCTCCACATGGCAGCTGAAAATTTCGCCCTGCCTTAATTATGAAATTCCTTTAGTTAGCATTACTAATAACATTGCGATGAGAGTACAAGTATCACTACTCTTCTCACTGCTCTGCTCAGTGAGAAAAGTGAAGGCTCATCAGAAAGAGAAACCATATATCTCAAAAAACCATATATTTAAGTCAAAAATCAAAAATGACAAATAATAGCAACAACGTACAAGATCAAATGGTTTTTGATCAGGAGAATTTTCATCCTGAATTTTGATCCACATCATCAAAAGCATCCTGAAAGAAAAACCTGCATCGACATGTTCAGCTGAAGCATCACAACACCAACGCCAAAGTAAACCACCTCGTCATATAATGCTAATGATGCCGGTACATGCAAACCGTTGATTGCCTCAGATTGATGACACATGCAAAAACGAAACTCTTGCTTTGTTAGTATTGCTGTGCTGAGAAAACGTGGTGAGCTCCATCTTCTAGTGGCACCCTAATTCATTTCCTTCATATTTTATAACTTGATTAGTGTATATTTTTTACGTTACTCTTTGTAACAGTGTGCTTAGAAAACAAAGGCAAATAAGCTCACTTCTTTGGAGAGTTTGAAAGGGCTCCAACTAAAACCTCGAAAATCATGTTGAGCTCCAATTTTAATGATCACAAAAAAATTAAGCAATAGAACTAAAGTTAAATAAAATAAAAAAAAGCTTTCAAGCAAGGTTGCATTATTTGGAATAATGTGAGTTTTTCATTTCTGCTGTAGCAGTGAGTCTGGCAAGTGTTTTGTGTGCTGATGTGCTCCAAAAAGGGTATACTCCGAGAAAAAAGGGAATAATGTGGGAGGGTAAGGCAGTGAAGGTGAAAGAGGGCGATGAAGGGATGAAGTGTGTGGGGTATGGGTCCTTAGAAGAGTAGAAGAGAGGCGAAGGCCGCGCATCTTTTGCGGGCCGCGGGCGGGAGGGAGCAAGTGGGAATGGAGACGCAGAGGATGAGGAGATAATCGCCCTCCCTCCCTCCCTCCTTTCACTCCTCCTGGCCTCCTTGCCGTGCAAAGGGCCAAGGGGCATCTGTAAAGGTGAGAGAGGGCGAAGTTAGGGTCATGGAAGACCGCCAGGTGTCGCTGCGGGGCCCAATGGAGGCCAGGTGAATGGGAAAGGCGAGGAAAGGATGCAGAGTGGGCGGGGGGAGGGGAAAGGTGGATGGATGGGGGCTGGGAATGGGAATGGGGTCTGAGGGTAGGCAGGAGGGAGGGAGGGCCAGGCATCTCCCCCTCCCCCCAAGGCCGCAAATGTGCCCACTGCCTGTGCCTGGTGGCCTGGGTGAACCCTAGAATAGAGGCCTCTCCTCCTCGTCTCCTCTCTCTCCCCTCCCCTCCCCTCTCCTCTCTTACTGCCTCCGTCCGTCCCTCTGCCAGTCTCATGGCTCCTCTCAGGAAGGGGCCGAGCCAGGCTGCATTGTTTCCCCGGCCGCCCTCTCCCCCTTCGGCCTCTGCCCCCTTTTGTCCTCCCAAACTCCTCTCCTCTCCTCCGTCACCTAGCTTCTCTCCCTCTTTCTCAGCTCCTTTCCAGCTCTCGTCTCCCGCTGCGCTCACTGACCCACTGAGCCCATTGGCGCACTCAGCATGCAGTCGCGCCTTCTCCTCCCACCACCCCTCAGTATTTTACTTTCTCACCCTGCTCTCATTGACTCACTGCCCTGTTTGGTCTTTATTTGCGGCTAAGAGTACAAAGGTGTGGCTGCAGAGAGAGAGGCTAGGATGCGATGATAAGGGCGTGGCTGTGCCTGCTGTTGGGCAGGCTGTTGGTGAGTGGGGAGGGTGGGGAGGGAGTGTCGGAGGAGGGCCTGGCCTTCAGTCTCCTGGAGAACTCCCCGCCGGGTACGGAGATAGGCCGCCTCGCTCTCAAGCCCGGCTACTCCTATCGCCTCAATCAGCCCAACCAGTACATCCGGCTGGAGACGGAGACCGGTCTGCTTCGCACCAAAGGCTTGCTGGACCGCGAGGCTCTGGAGGATCCCAACGGACGTATCCACCTCGTCATCCTCGCCACTCATCCCTCCCAGCCCGCCTATTTCATCTCCCTCACTCTTCAGGCATAGAGCCCCACTTTCTTCTTCCTCCCTCACACTAGCCACCACTTTGTTGCTAGGTGGTGGATGTGAACGACAATGCGCCGGTGTTCCCGTTCCCTTCGCAGAACGTGAGCATAGCGGAGTCGGTGCGGGTGGGGAGCCGGGTGGGGATGGCGTCGGCGGTGGACGCGGACTCTGGCGCTGCGGGGCTGCTCAATGCCATGGCCATCGTGGGCGGCAACGAGGAGGACGCCTTCCGCCTCGTCCAAGGCGCCGCGGCCTTCGAGCTGGAGGTGCAGAGCCCGCTGGACAGGGAGCGGAAGAGTCTCTACGTCCTCAACATCTCCGCCACAGACGCCGGCCGCCCCCCGCTCACCGGATACCTCACCCTACTCCTCAACGTCCTCGACTCCAACGACAATGCCCCCGTCTTTGCCCAAAGCCACTACCATGCCAGCGTCCCAGAGACTCTGCCTACTGCCAGTTCCATCCTACAGGTCGGAGTCGGAGCTGTCTGAGCTGGCAGAAGAGATGGGAAGGAGGGGATGGGAATGCAGGTAAATGCGACGGACGCGGATGCGGGGGAGAACGGGAAACTGGAGTATGTGCTGAGCAACGACGAGAGTGGTCAGTTCGCCGTGGATCCTTTAACCGGCCTCATCTCAACCACCGTCTCACATCTCAATTGCACACAGCGCGACGGCACCAATTCGTTGCCCTCCCCCTTCACTTCCTCTCATTCTGCTCAATGAGGAATTGAAAATTGCAGCAGTCGACGATGTGTATTTACGGTAGAGGCTGTGGACAAGGGAACGCCAGCTCAACGCGGACGAGCCTTTGTCAATGTCCTGTTAATGGACGAAAATGATCATGCTCCTAAAGTCACTTCTTTTCTTTCCCCTCCAGTTTGGAAGCATATTGAAAAAAATTGACTGGTAGGTGGTCTTCCGGAGCTATCCGAGCGGCTCCTCGGTGGCAGTGGTGTCAGAGAGCGCGGCAGTGGGTTCCGTGGTGGCCGTGGTGACGACGGTGGACGAGGACGCCGGGGACAACGGCGCCACCCACGTCAAAATCGCCGCCGGCAACGAGGCCGCCTTCTTCCGCCTCGACGACAACCCCCTCTTCAGCCTTCTTCGCCTCGCTAAGCCTCTCACGCAGGCCAGCGACACCCGCTTCAACCTCAGCATCGTGGCCACCGACGCTGGCTCTCCACCCCGCTCCACCACCGACTTCCTTCCCATCTTCGTCCGCTCTGCCGCCCATGCTCCCCCCGCCTTCAACGCCTCACAATATTCCCTCTCCATAGCTGAAGACGCCCCCGTAGGCTCCTTCGTATTTGCCCTGGATGCCAAGGCTGCCAGCACTCCATTGGCCGGCTTTCCCTCCACTCTCATCTACTCCCTGGACGCTGGCAACGAACTCGGCTGGTTCCACCTCAACCCCGCCACCGGACTCATCACCACCGCCGCCCCCCTCGACTACAACCAGGCCAGCAGCCTCACCCTCTCCTTCTCCGTCCGCGACTCCGCCTACCCTGACACTGCCTCCACACGCCTCCTCCTTACCATCCTCAACGTCAACAATCACCCACCCCTCTTCTCGCAGTCCACCTACCCACTCTCCCTCTCAGAGCGCACCCCTGTCGGCAGCCGCATCGGGGAGGTGGAGGCCAGCGACTTGGACGCCTCCAATGCCTCCCTTCGCTTCTCCTTCACCCTCGGCCAGGACACCGGCGGCATCCGTCTGGAGCCCAGCAGCGGCCTCCTAACCCTCGCCCGCCCGCTGGATCGAGAGCGCCGCCCCTTCTACAACCTCAGCTTGGAGGTGGCGGACGAGGGCGGCCTCTCCGACCGCGCCTTCCTCCTCCTCACCATCCTCGACGAGAACGACAACCGACCCCGATTCTATCCCCACACAATCTTTCTCCACGCTCGCCCACAGCAGATCCACCTGGCCGTCTGCGCCGCTCGCGACCCAGAGGCCGGGGAGGCTGGCAAGGTCCGCTACAGCCTCCATCAGCCTGCGCCCACGGGCATCCTCCTGGACCCACTCACTGGAGCGCTGAGTCGCAGTCCCTCCAGCCTCCTTCCGCTGGGCCTGAGCAGGGTGACAGTGCTGGCAGCAGACGGCGGAGGCTTGGAGGCCGCCAACAACTGCTCCCTTCATCTCTTTGTGGCCGAGGACCCGCCGTTGCCGCCGGCCTTCCCTCAGACGACGCCCTACCGTTTCTCCGTCTCCGAGGAGGCGCCGGTGGGGCACCCGATAGCCAGCCTCAGCGCCACCGACCCCGACCCTGCCGCTCCCATTCAATACCTTGTACATTTTTGCTTTGTGTGGCTCATAATTCACTGTTGGAGGCCATTTGAGATCACTGACGGGGACCCAGAGGGGGACTTCAGCATCGGCCAGTACTCCGGCCAACTGCGCATCAAGCGAGCCCTGGATCGAGAGCGAACTGCTGCTTATCAGCTGCAGGTTCTTTCCTGAGCTTCAAGAGAATGGGATGGAGATGCTGAAGCTGTCTGCAGGTGACAGCCAAGAGTGCACTGGCATTTGCGCAGGCGAAGGTCGGTGTGGAGGTGGAGGACGCCAATGACAACGCTCCTCGCTTCCTCTCCCCACTGGTCCAGGGCGGCGCTGTGGCTCCCGTCAGTCTGCCTCGCAGCCTTCCCGCTGGTGCTCTTGTCTTCCAGGTTCCCTTTCGCACCCCGTCTCCCTCTAGCTGGGTCAAGGCTACTCTAGCCATGCATTTGAGGCTACGGCAGTGGACCCAGACGAAGGTGAGAATGGGCTGCTCAGCTATTCCATGAAGGAGAGCACGGAAGAGTTCCATCTGGACACTTCCAGCGGATTTCTCACACTCCGCCGACCAGCTGCCTTCCTAGCCAAAGACACCTACACTCTTCATCTCCTTGTCCTCTTTTCCACTTTCTACCACTACTTCTCATTTCACATCGATACTAAACCCAGGTGGAGGATGGAGGAAGTCCACAGCAGTCTTCCAATCTCCGTCTCGACATCTCCGTTGAGGGGAAAGCTGGGCAAGCCGCTTCGGCCACCGATTATCGACCAACCCTCCGTGTTGCCGAAAGCACCCCCGTCAACACCCGCCTTCACCATCTTCAGCTGCCGCACCCTTTGAGCAAAGAGCTTCTCTATCGACCCGCCCCTGACCAGCCCAGCAACCTCCCCTTCGCTGTATTTCCCGACGGCTGGCTCTACCTTGCTCAAGCCCTCGACTATGCTCAGGTTCCTACTCTAATTCACTGCCTATCCACCTCTTTCCCTACTCATGCCTGTACAACAGGGCCCCGTGCATACACTGGAAGTGAATGGCCTGCTCAATGGGAAAGTCATCTCACGAGCTCTCATCACCTTCATCATCATCGACGAGGTGAGCTCTGGGAACTCTGATGTGGCGGAGAGGGAATGAAAGGGTGTGCAGAATGATCGGAGACCGGAGTGTGGGGCAGGGTCGCGGCGCTTCCAGGTGGTGGAAGAGGCGCCCCTGGACACGAGCATGGGCTTCCTGTCCGCCAGCGACGGGGACGCGGGCCTCGGGGGCAAGATTCACTTCGCCCTCACTCCAGACTCCCATCCCGCTCTTCGCATCCATCCTCTCTCCGGCGAACTGAAGGCCCGCAGTCGTCTGGATCGAGAGGCTCTCAAGCGCAATGGATCCACCATCCTCACCGCCACCGCACTCCTTACCGATCTCGTACCCATCATTTCTCTTTCTTTTCTTTACGCTGCTCTGGCTAAGTCAACAAAGAAACTCGACGAATCATAAATATTTTGAAATGAGTGAATGTGATTTGAAAGGGCTCCTCGGGCCAAAGCGCCACCCGCTGCCGGCTGTCAGTGGAGGTGGTGGAAGTGAACGACGAGGCCCCAGCCTTCGACCTGGACATTTACTCGGCCAGCGTTCGGGAAGGTCTGCTGCCCTCCGCGCCCATCCTCCGCCTCCAAGCCCAGGACCCGGACGGCGACCCCATCCGCTATCGACTCCGCCCCTCCCACCAGCACCCCAACGCCTTCAGCCTGGACGAGGCCAGCGGGGAGCTCCGCGTCAGCCAGGCCCTGGACCGGGAGCAGCGTGCTCAGCACCGCCTCGTCGCCATCGCCTCCGACGGCTTGCACCAGGCCACCGCCGTCATCATCGTCAACGTCGCCGACGTCAACGACCTCCGCCCAGCCTTCAGGCGCTTCCCCTCTGCTGCCCTCAACGTCACCGAGTCCGCGTTGCCGGGAACGGAGCTCTTTCAGTTTCAAGTAGGTGCTTTTCTCAGTGAAGGGTGGAAGGGATTGGGTGGGTGTTGAGGCGGATGATGAAGACGAGGGTGATGCGGGGCGGGTGAGCTACGAGATCAGCGCCGGCGATGTGGACGGAGTCTTTGAGATTGGCTCGGAAGATGGACGACTTCGCCTCATTCGCGGCCTGGACTTTGAGGCGGTCTCATCCTACACCCTCACCATCACTGCCTCCGATTCTGGTTCCACATTTACCAGTCTCTTAGGTTCGATCAAAAGGGATGTGGTTTAGGCGAGCCAGCGCTGTCCAGTTCAGTGGGTGTGGTGGTGAATGTGGAGGATGCCAATGATCACGCCCCCGAGATCCTGGCCAGCCTTCTCAACGCCTCCATTTCCGAGGCTGCTCCCATTGGATCTACTGTCATGGAGGTTTCGTCAGCAGCATAGGCCTCGTTGTGAGGGAGATGGGAGGTTTGAAGCTGAAAGCGGTGGATGCGGACAGCGGACGAAACGGGGAGGTGGTGTGGAGCCTGGTGGAGCAGATGCCCTCCGACGCCTTCCGCCTAGACCCCCTCACTGGCCTCCTCACCACTGCCCAGCTATTGGACAGAGAGACTCACGATTCTTATCGGGTTCCTTCATTTCCTCCACCTCAAAGCCGTTCCCATCACAAACACCACCAAACTTCAGCTGCGAATAGTGGTGACGGATGGGGCCGAGGTGGCCACAGCGCGTCTGAGCTCCGAAAGCCTGGTCACCATCTCCATCCTCGACGTCAACGATGAGGCCCCCAGGTCTGCAAACACTCCCCTGTCCACCTTGAACCCCCATAGTCGCTTTGCCAGATTCGTGGGCCCGCACGCAACAGCAGTGGAGGGGGCGGCAGCAGCCGGCGTAGAAATCGTCCGTCTGCGAGCGATGGACGCGGACGTGGGCGAAAATGCATCGCTAGGCTTCGTCCTGGACGAACCGCGGGGCTCTGAGCTGGGGCTGCAGTTCGGGCTGAGTGCCAGCGGGGCCCTGTACCTGGCCCAGAGCCTGCCCGCCCAGGGCCCGCCCCTCTACCACCTCGCCCTCCAGGCCCTCGACGGCCTCCAGCCCGGAGCCCCAGTTGGCACGCGCCCGGGCCAGCAGAGCACCCGCATTCGCTACTCCGTCATCGTCCTCAGACCTAACCCACTCCTTCGATTCCCGCAGCCGGCCTACGCCTTCGATGTTTCTGAGGATGCTGTCATTGGTCTGCTCTGGCTTTTCCCAGCCATTCTGCGGGCTCAAAGACTGTTTGGGTTGAGGGAGCGAAATCGGGGCAGTAGAGGCGCTGGGTCGCAATGCGGATCAGCTGGAGTACTACATCACCAGGGCTCGCTCTGGTTAGGCCAGCTAGAGATGTGCTTGTTCTTGAATGGTTTTTGTGCGCCAGGTGAGTCAGGGCTGGATACGTTGGACTGTCCGGTGGATGTGGAATCGGGGAGCGGGCGGCTGCGAGTGGTTCGCCGCGTGGATCGGGAGAGCATCGGGGAGAGTCTCATTTTGGACCTTTACGCTGTCGGCACCAACTCTGGCGCCGCCCTCACCAAAGTACCCATCATTACTCTCCTCGTTATTCCAAATGACTTTAGATTGGGGTCAAGATAGTGGGAGCCCTTGCACTTAGAATAGGCGGGTGGGAAGGGTGCGCCCTAATGAAGCAGCTGGGAGTGGATGGGCGGTGTAAAGGAAGGGAGGTCATGGAGGGTCCTGGGCATTGTCTGGGGAGAGACTTGTCTCAAGATGCCTAGGTCATTAGGCCGGATAGCACCTGCTGTAGTGCTGCGCGGAATTAGTGCTGGTCCCGAGGGTCAGACACAGTGATTAGCAACACCGCCGGCACGCTACTGCCCTGGCTAACAGGTGCTGGGCAGGATTTTCCTCTCCCCTGCCAATTTCAATCTTTCATGCTCTGCCTCCGCTGGGTGCATGTGTCCTGGTGTTTTAATCCCAGTGAGGATGACGTGAGTGGTGTTAGGAGAGGAGGAGGGAAGGCGTGGCCAAAATAGGCGGCGCGTATGGAAGGAGGAAGGAGGCGGGGATGAGCAGGGACATTAGGGCTCTGTAGGAGGGCAGACAAGGGCCGTGGAAAAAAGGTGGGGCCGGGCCGGATGGGGAGGGGGACTGGTGGGGGAAGGTAGGGAGGGTGAAGGGGGAGGAGGATGGGTAAAGGTGAAGGTGGAGAGAGAGTGTGCTGGAGGCGTAGTGCCTGGGAGGCGTTTGTATGCCTGCCCTTAGAGGAGGTGCCTCAATGGGCACACACATGGTCTCTCTCTGTGTGTAGAGAGAGGATGGGGAGGTGGGAGGGAGGTTGAAGGTGTGAGGCTGTTGGTATGGGGGTGGAAGGGGCGGTGTCCGAGGTGCCAAGGTTTCCCTCTTTCCCTCCCACTCCCTCCTTCCCTCCCATCCCCGTCAAGCGGTGCAAATAGGCAAACAAAGCTGTTGGAGCCAGGCTGGGAAAAGACTCAACGGCTGAGCTGTCAAAGACCAGCGGAGACTTAACAGATTTACAAATCTCCTCTCCACCAGGGGCTGTCTCCTCTTTTCACTCCCCCATTACCTTACCAGCATGCGGAACGTGAAAAAGAAAGTTGTCTTGACCACACCAAATTAAGGCCAGTAATCGTAAGGAACGCAATCCATTGAAGTGTCAAATGGAATGGGCAAAATTTATATCAAGAATATTCATTTTTTTTTCATTTTTAAATTACGCCAATGACACCGAGTCATTATTGATAGCTGAAACTGGCGTTTCAAATTTTCACATGCCTTGATTGGTGAATAGAAAAAGAGTAGAAGTGCTCTATTAGTTGATTTATTGACTGAGCGGTGACTTGGCTGTGTTGAGGATAGGCTAAGGTTTATTCTGAGTAGGTAGGAGCCCCTGTCTCCAGAGCCTTAGGTGAAGGTAAGAAGGTAGGCAGTGGACGGATGGAAGGAGAGAGGAATGAAGGACATGATTCATGCAGCTGCTGCTGGTCCTCTTTATTTGTCTCTCGCAGAGCGGCTGAGGAGAGTGCCTGCAGAGGCGGATTGTGGAAAGAGGGAGGAATGGAGGGAGGGAGGAAGGGACTGTCTCAATAATCCGCCCTCTCCCACTCCTCTCTCCTCTCAGCCTTATCCGCTCCTTCCCAGGCCCGTTGGGCAGATTTCCGTCTTTGAGTGAGTAGCACAAGGGTCCTTGTATCGCTCCCTCCGTCTCAGCCCTCCCTCCGCTTTCTTCCCGCCTTCCTGCTCTCCGGATGCATTAGAAGGCTGTGTTTATTTTTGGACAGGCCGCAGCGGAAAAGGAAGACATTCTATCTCGCCTCTTTGCATGACTGGAGCCGAGTGACCTCCTTCACCCGTTCCGCACCCTCGCACCCGCTTATGTCCCTTCTCACTTCTCCCATGCCTTCCCTCTCCTATGCATCACATGCCACATCTGCATTACGCGCCTTCACAAAGGCAGTTGGGAAAGCAATAATTCCAGATGAGTCATCATTAGCTTGGCCAATGAAGGGGGAAATGATGGAGCGGTGATTGTATGCAATTGAGTAGTGCTGAGGGTGGGTGGGGGTTGAAGGGGTAGTAGGAGGAGGGAGGGGTGAGCAACAATGGGGGAGGGCTGGTGAGAGGAGGCGGAGTACCAGGCCTGTGCTCGGACAAAAGACGCAGGGTCGGGGCCGGGAATAGCAAAGTGCCGTCTGACTGTCTCCTCAAGAGCACCGCCACCGCCCCTTCCCTTCTCACCTCCTCCCCTACTTCCCTCCCTCCTTCACCCTCCTTCCCCCGCCCAACCTCTTTTGTGGCCGGCCAAAAAGCCAGGGACCGTGTCTTTGCCCTGACGGTCTAATTATGGGGCTTGGCAGAGTGAATTTTATGACTCTGAGGTCTAAATGGAATGGGTGGAAAGGAGAGGGGGAGGGGGTAAATGCAGCGGGAGGTTTGAGGGCATCGGCCGACGGCCCAAGGTCAAAGCTGTGCAAACGCAGGTTGACCCGTCAGAGCGGATCTCTCTGTTTGCGGCTGTATCAATGTCCGGAGGCGGGCAGGTCTTTGTGGTGGTGTGAGTGGGGGTGGGTGAAGGTGGGGCAGGAAATGAGATTGTGCGTGGCCTTCGCTCCCATCAGAGGCCCAATCGTCCTTTGTTGACAGAAGGTGTCCCGGGCTCAGGGCATCTATATTCCCTGCCCAACGATCTGTGCAATGCTCGCCTGTGGTTGGAGGGGGCTGTGGAGGGTAGAGGACTGAGCGTGGTGGTTGGGAGTAGGAGGACTGGGCACATTGCATGTGCGTTCGTCGTCCTACCTGGGGGCAGGGAGGGAAGAAGGGGCCATTATTAGGGACACGGAAATGCACAGCCTCCAACCCATGCCTATTGACCTTCACGCACTGCATACAAAACACTCTGCGCCCTGAATCCCTAACTACGGCCTAGTGCCTTTCTTCTTTTTATGGCACCAATAACCTGCATTGGTCATAAGACAAATCACTGAAAACTCGGCCAAGAAAGAGCAGTATATACAAATTACAGCAATAGGTCGGGTTGTTGCAGAGGATGATGCGGATTGAGCAAGAAATTGAAGGTGACGATAACAATAATCGACACAAATGACGAGTCTCCTGTTCCATCGCAGTCGGAGTTCATCTTCAGCATCTTGGAGTCTGCACCCGTCGGCTCCATCGTAAGCCCAAAACACACCGCCACTTTCTCCTCAGCAGAGCAAAAGGAGCATTGTTGAGGTGGGCCAGCTGTCGGCCTCGGACGGAGACCTCTTTGGGAGCATCTCCTACACCCTCGCCCAACCCTCAGCCCCCTTCCTCGTGGAGCCTGCCACTGGAGAGCTGCGCCTTCAGCACCCTCTTGACCGCGAAACTCAGCCACAACACCGCATACTGGCCCACATCAGCGACGGCTTCAACACCGTTTCTGCACCCATCATCATCAATGTCCGCCTTTCACTTCAACCATTTCTCATCTTTCTCTTCCATCGAAAAAGCGAATTGAGGTGGAAGACGTGAACGACAACCCGCCGATCTTCCAAGGCCAGGAAGGCTATCGCTTCGCCGTTTCGGAGAAGGCCGCTGTGGGCAGCTTTGTGGGACTGCTGCAGGCCACTGACGCAGATGAAGCAAACGGTAGTCGCTATTTCTGCTGACCAGTTCGTATGGAAATGTGAGTAGTCGTGATTGCAGGTTCCGGAATAGGCTACAGCTTTGATGGGGTTGTCGAGGCTTTTCGCCTGGATGCACGGACCGGCATCATCACCGTTGCTGCTCCACTCGATCATGAAACTGTATCACATCATTGCTGATGTATTTGCCCTATTGCCCTTGTGATTGAAGGAAGCGCTGCATGAGCTAAGAGCCAGAGCGTCGGACGGAGCTTCTCCGCCCTTGACGTCCAGCACCAGCGTCTTCATCGCCGTCCTCGATGCCAACGACAATCCGCCTACTTTTGACACGCACCAGCTTTCCATCACCATACCCGAAAACGCCACCATCGGAAGCCAAATCATTCACATCACTGCGCATGATCCTGATTCTGGTTATTTCTATGCTCCATCATTGAATTATGGTTTAAATATTCAATTCAAATACCACCTAACATAAGCACTGACCTAATTTTAAAGGGAATATTTTGCAGATGCAATGCTAACCTATGCTCTGACTGGTGGAGATGCGTGGGAGGATTTTGTAATGAGCGAAAATGGAAGCTTGGCTGTAGCCAAGGCACTGGATCGGGAAGAACGCCCCAGCTATGCACTCTCCGTCACCGTCTGGGATGCCAAGCCTCGCAATACTGCACACTCCACCACCGCCACTCTTCGCATCACCATCCTCGACGTCAATGACAACCCACCGCGCATACTCAGCCCCTCACACCTTTACATCGACTACCAACAGCCTATTGATACTGCCTTCGCCACTCTGGAAGGACAGGACCCCGATCAAGGTTCACACAGCTCCAGCCAATCCATGAACAACAGAACAAGGATGGCTTAAGGACTGGCCGGCCAATTGGAGTGGCATTTGGGCCCATTGAACGGCGATCTGTTCGCTGTAGATCCAGTTCGTGGTCTTCTCCTTCGCAAGGGCGGCCTCCTCCATTCCTCCTCCTACTCCCTTCACATCAGCCTCACCGACCGCGGCAGCCCCCCGCTCTCAACCTCCCAAAATATCACCGTTTTTCCTATCCCCACCAACACCTTCCCTCTACCAATCTCTCGGTTTTCAGGTGCACGTGGTGGGCGGAGGGAGCAGGGAGCCAAAGTTCCTTCCTCTGGAGCGGGAGTCTTTGAGCCTGGCCGAAGACACGCCGGTGGGCAAGAGCCTCTTGCGCCTGCCTGCCGCCAACACATCCGCCCTCAGTCTCTTCTGGATCCTGGACGGGGATGATTCCCAGCAATTCAGTTGGCCTAGGCCGCTTTTCCAAGTATTCTGGAAAACGAACTGCCCTACCTCAGGCCTAACTCCGGAGACTGGGATTCTGTCGCTGGCTCGACCTCTGGACTTTGAGGAGACGGCCAGCTTCAGCCTTCGCTTCGCCCTGGGCTTCGCTGGGGAGCAGCGGATGGTGAAGGATGAGCTGAGGCTGAGGGTGGAGGTGGAGGATGTGAACGACTGCCGCCCCTTCTTCCCGCTCAGTCCCCTGGAGCTGGAGGTGGCGGAGAGTCTCAACCTCCACCAGCCCGTCCTCATCGGCCAGGCCTCCGCCCTCGACTCAGACTCCGGCCTCAACGCCAAGCTCAGCTACAGCATCCTTCAGGTACCCCTCATTCTATTACCCAAATACACATTTCTGCCAATATCGTTTGCTCAACTGAAGGGGAACACGAGCATGTTCGCCATCGACTCAGTGAACGGAGAGCTGAAGCTGATTGGAGAGCTGGACAGGGAGTCCGTCCAATTCTACCGCCTTCGCATTCAGGCTACAGATGCTGGTGCATCTTCAATCCCAGCCTAATCGGAGCTAATTGGACTATTTTGTCAGGTGCGGTGCGATTGAGTGGGGAAGGAGAGGTTTTGGTGCGTGTGTTGGACGCCAACGACAATGCGCCGGTCTTCTCCCAGCCCTACTATCACACCAGGGTCGCCGAAGGCCCTCGACAAAGCCCAACCGTCGCCAATGTCAATGCTACCGATGCCGACACCCCGCCTTTTGCTAACATCAGGTATGATCATCCTCCAACTTTCTAACAATTGCTGCATCAATCAATGTTTTACCAATCTTCAACCAATCGAATTGAATCGATGAGGGCATGAAATCTTACAGGTACTCTCTAAAATCAGCGGATGGTCGAGAGGACGTTCCGTTCAGCATTGACCCAGTGACTGGCGTCATGCAAGCCACCAGTGAGCTCACTACCGCAAAGCTCAGGGCAGGCATGGAAATGAGGTGGATTTAAGGAGAGCTGGACAGAGAAGTTCAGGCGGTGTGGGAGCTGTTGGTGACAGCGTCAGACAGTGCAGCCTTCCTTCCGCTCAGCACCTCGGTGCCTCTCCGCGTGGAAGTGGAGGACCTCAACGATAACCCGCCCGCCATCCTCAATCCCCAGCGCCAGATCTACATACCCGATGACCTTTCCACCGGTTATTTCTCATCCTTTCCAATTTCTTCCTAGCTTCAGTGGGAAATGGGTGGTTGAAGACACAGTGGTGTGGGTGGTGGAAGCGGAGGATCCGGACGAAGGGGAGCTGGAATTCTCGCTGGAGCCCGACTCGGATACTGAGCTGGCCATCGACGCTGAGGGAGTCATCTCCGCCAAGGGTGCCTCCCTATATCAACCCTCTCTGCCTCCAGAACCTGATAGAGACTGCAGGAGCACTGAGCTACCGAGACCGCTATGCAGTGACGGTGACGGTGTCGGACGGGGTGCACCGCGTCTCCGCCGCCTTCGCCTTCTTCACCCGTCCCGCCGCCCTATTCCCCAAATTCACGTCCTTCCACCACGGCGCAGATTGGACAAGGGATGATGTGCGGAGTGGCTGCAGTCTAAGCGACGGGGAGAGATCGCTGCGAGTGGGAGAGGGGCGGGAGGGCCTGGAGGTCCTGCGAGCTACGGGCAGCAGTCCCAAGCCAGCACCCTTCAACCGACTTCGCTTCGCCTTTGCCGCTGGCAACAAGCAGCGTGCCTTTCACATACAGCCAGCATATGGTGCACCTCCTGCCCTCTCCATTCACATTCTTCATACCTCACATTACTTGCAGGGGTGATCACGACGACGGAGCGTGTGGACCGAGAAAGTTGGCCAGTGTTCCGGCTCTGGGTTCAGGTGTCGGACAGCGACAGTCCTTCTCTCTCATCCCTCACCTCCATCCGCGTGTCGCTGGCGGACGCCAACGACAACGCCCCTCGCTTCCAGAGCCCCGTCTACTATGCTCTGGTCAAGGAAAACCTACTTCCACCCACACCCGTCCTTGCACTCACAGCCGTCGACCCTGACTCTGGTTCCACTTTTTTCATGGTATCTCAAAAGTTATGGATGTATAAATATTTTGAGGCGAAAACGCGAGAATTAGCTACTCCATTGTGCTGGGGAACGAGGCGGGTCGCTTCGAAATGGACGAAGACCTGGGCATTGTGCGCGCCAAGCAAACGCTGGACAGAGAAGAGCAGGCTGAATACCAGCTCCTCATTTCTGCTGTGGACGGAGGTTCACTTATTTCCTTCCTTCTTACTTTCCACTATTTTTCAATGATGCTGAAACTAAAGGCTCGCCCCCGCTGGAATCAAGCACAGTGTTGATGGTGAGTGTCGCGGACGAGAATGACAATTCGCCAAAGTTCAGCCGTCTCTTCGCGGCCTCGGTGAGTGAGGACGCCCCCCTGGGGACCTTCGTGACACAGCTCACCAGCACCGACCCCGACAGCCACCCCAACGCCAACAACACCTACTACTTCACGTACCCTCCTTCTCTCACCACCTATCTCCTCTCTTCCACCTTCATCTTCCTTTCCAGCACGAACCCTGGCGGACGATTTGCCATCGACGCCTTGTCCGGCAACGTCAGCGTCGCCGGGCCACTCGACCGGGAGGCCACCCCTGAATACCACCTCAAAGTACGCCCATCTATTTCCCGCTTTCTTTCTACCCTTCACCAAACTAATGTGGCCTAGGTGGTGGCAGTGGACGGAGCTTGGCGCGTGGAGACGTCGCTGAGCATCCGCATCCTGGACGCCAACGACAACCCGCCCGTCTTCCCCCAATCGATCTACGCCTTCAGTTTGGCCTCCGACGCCCCGCCTCTGACTCCGATCGGAAGCCTGGCCGCCAGCGACCCAGACGAAGGCCTCAACGCCGCCCTCTCCTACCGCCTGGTGGACAAGTCCGAGCTCTTCGCCCTGGACGCCGCCACCGGACTCCTCGTCTCCCTTCAGAGCCTCTCACACGCCCCTTCCCTCCCTGAGAACACTCACCAGCTCACCGTCGTGGCCACCGATGCTGGCAGACCCCGCCTCGAAACCTCTGCCAAGGTAACCCACCTTCCTCAGCCTCAGCCACTTTCCTCAAAACATCAATGGAGAACCTGGATCTTGCAGGTGATCATACGGGTGACAGAGGCAAACAACTTTGCGCCGATCTTTCCATCTAGTCGTTATGTGGCCGCCGTGACTGAAGATGTTCCTCAAGGCACTACCGTTCTACAGGTTACTCACTTTCACGCTAACTGGGGCCTATATCGGATACTTTCAAAGGTCTCCGCCTTCGACGAAGATGCTGGTCCCAACGGAGATGTGGCCTTCAGTCTTATCGGACCCAAAGACGTCACGAACCTTTTCACCATTGATCGCTACGGTTTTAATTTTTTTTTCTTGGCAAATTCATCAAGCATCTTTGAAAAATGGTATTCAGGAAGCATTAAAACGAACGGTGCAATGGGGCGAAAAGGAAGCGGCTTCGTGATGCGCATCTTGGCCAAGGATCACGGCTCTCCACCACTCTCCTCTTCTGCTGCTTTGGAGTTGATTCAGGGAAAAAAAACATAAACATGGCTCATGAAGCTCGATTGAAGAATTCGAGTGATGGGAGAGAACGTGGGTGGGCCAGAGTTTGAGAGCGAGGAGTTCGAAGCCACCGTTTCGGAACTCGCACCACTCGGCAAGGCCATCCTACAGCTTACTGCCAAGGACCAGGACGAAGGTTCATCTTTTGTTCAATCCATTTTTTGAGTGCGCTTTTTTTCACCATTAATGATTTTATGACGCTGTGCATCATGTTCCTGCTCAACGGTTTAATTGTCAGCGAAGGAGAAGAGATGATTGTAGGACTGAATGGGGAACTGCGCTTCTCCCTGGTGCCGATGGAGGGTGGCGAAGGTGTCCCATTCAGCGTGGACGAGAGCAGCGGAGTGCTGGCGGTGAACGGGAGCCTGGAGGATGGGCCACCTTCCTTCCATTTCCTTGTCCAAGCCACCGATGCTGGCTTTCCGCCCAATTCTGCCAATGCATCCGTTCGCTTCCTTTTCTCTCTTGTCTGCCTTTCATCGCCTTCAAGTGCTCAAACTTTACTGTTCAGGCGTCAAATGACATGGATTCAAATTTCATATAATTGTAGGTGCACATCCGAGTGATGGACGAGAACAACCATGCGCCGATGTTTGCGAGCGAAATGTTGGAGGCAGAGGTGATGGAGAACTCGAGAGGCGGAACCTCCGTCACCCAGCTTTCTGCCACTGATGCTGACGGCCCACCTCACAACCTCATTCGCTACCGGTTCCTATCATCTCACCTTCTTTTTTAGTTTCTATTCAAATGAGCCGACCAAACCCAGAATTCTGAGCGGGAATGAAGAAATGGCGTTCCTGGTGAACGAGACATCTGGTTTAGTCAGCATTGGCCCAGACACAGTCATTGATTATGAGCGAACAAGCCAGTATCATCTCAAGGTTTTCTAAGCTTTCTCCTTTTCAGGATGTTAAGCTTGACACGCGCATTGTTTTCAGGTGGAAGCCTACAACCCAGATTCAGAACTGCAAACCTCTCAGTCACTGGTGATCTCCGTGGGCTCGGTGAACGAATATGAGCCCGTCTTCCACCAGTCCGCCTACCACTTCAAAGTCCAAGTAAACTTTGAATCACTATTCAATGCATCTGTCCCCAGCCAAACCATGCTTGAAGGAGAATGCCCCGAGTGGTACGCTGATCGGTGGTGTGTCGGCCAGTGATGCGGACAAAGGCCCCGACGGCATCATTCACTACCGCCTCTCCAAAGACGCAGCCGCCGCTGGCTTCCAAGTGGACCTCAAGTAGCCCACTACTGCCTCACTCCATCCTCCTCTCCTCTCCATTGCTTCCTCTTCCAGGAGCGGGGAGGTGAAGCTGAGCCGATCCCTGAGCGGAAACGCCAGGCGTGACTGGGCCTTCACGGTGTTCGCGGGACGCGGGGCCTCCTTTCACACCGCCTCCCTCCGCATCACCACCACTCCGCCCAGCCAGCCCTGGCCCGCCTTCCTGCAGCCCATCTACACTGCACAGAGTCTCTCAGCCCTCCCCTGCCACCTGGGCTGCAAGCGGGTGCCTTGCAGTAGCGGAGGATGCTCAGCGCGGTGACGCGGTGGTGAAAGTGTCGGCGCGGGACTCCCGCAGCTCCGACGCCATCATTCCCGGCCTCCGCTACTCCCTCCAGCCCTCCCACGCCCTATTCTCCGTCGACCCCATCTCCGGACTCGTACAGGTCAGCCAACACTCCCACATCCCCCGTCTGTCCAGGCAAGCAGGGACCTTGCAGGTGTCGGGTCCGCTGGACTATGAGCAGAAGGCGTCGCACGAGATGCGTCTGGTGGCGACGGCAGGAGGACTGAAGGCCGGGGCCACGCTTGTTGTCAGCCTCATCGACGTCAACGACCACGCCCCTCGACTCACGCCTCAGAATCGGTTCTCGCGCAGTCCCTTCTGCTTCTGGCCCTCTTGGAAGCTGTGGCGTTTGAGGAATGGCTGGGTGGCAGAAGAGTCGGGAGCAGGGGTCTGGGTGATGCGACTGAGTCCGCAAGATGATGACGTCGCACCCAATGCTGCTCCTTTCCGATTCCAACTCATCGGCAACCAGCCTCAATTTGTCATCGACCCAGGTTTGACAATTTAGAAGGCAATTAGTCACATGCTTTTGTCCTACTATCAGTGGAAATCTGCAGTAATAAAGTGGCTGTTGATCAATTAGGATAACAAAGGTTGGAAAGATGAAAGCTGAAAAAGTGTTGGTTTGAGTGACGGGTGTGGTGAAGACGGCAAGTGTGCTCAACCGGGAGGCTCAAGATCGCTACCAACTCCACGTTCGCATCTCCGATTCCGGCTCCCCTCCCTTATCTGTCAACGAAAGCATCACCATTCACGGTATCCATCCACTCATTTTAATCTTTGACGCTTGTTCAACAGTGGAGTGTTGAGTGAGCGACATCAACGACATGCCCTCTTCTGCGGACCATCTGAACCTGAGCATTCTGATGGAAGAAGAGATGCTAAGACGCGGCCTTCACTCACACTTCCTCGCCAACATTCACCCACAAGACCCTGACCTCTTTGGCCGCTACCACTGCACCCTCCTTCAGCCTCTCCACGGATTCAAGGTCCTCTTTTCTCAGCTAGGGACTGAACTTGGGGAGAGCAAAGAGAAGAAATAATTGAAGGTGGGCAAGGACTGTGCCCTGTCAGCTTCAGTGAGCGGTCGACCAGCGTCGAGCCTGCTGCGATTGCGAGGCTCTGATGGGCTCCACCCCGCCGTCACCTACGCTGTCAGCCTCTCCTACCAGCCTGTCCAGCTCCGTCACCTCAAAGCCGCCATTCGCCTTACCTTTGCCCAGCCTGCCTCCATTCCACTGGTTTCCTTCGTCTCATTTATTGCCCACTCTTGCTCAGGGGGGAGAGAGATTGCAGCAGAGCTCAGTGGCTGGGCTGGAGAAGATAGTGGGTCGGGATCGTCTGGTGCTCAAGCTGCTTTCTGTCAACCAAGACTCCGCCTTCGTCAATCTGGCCACTCCAAAAGGCGACATCATTCCGCCTGGCGATGCACTGGCTAGGTTGGCAGAATTAGACTCGTTTTTATTTCTTTAGCAGAATTCTACTAAAATAGAAACCACTGAGTCTTACATTCGTTTTTTTCTCACAGCTTATAAAAATGCTTGGGCGAGCTCGCGTGAAGGCTTTGCTGTCAGTATTTGTTCCAAATAATAGCATTATCAAATAATAGCATTAACCTGTGCGTTTGCAGGTTGGAGACAGTGCGAGGAGTGCTGGAGAAGCTGGGCGTGGTTGGCTTGGACGTGGATCCCTGTCTCTCCGATCCCTGCCTCAACAGCGCCACTTGTGCCATCAATTTTACCGCCGTAACTAACATTTTACTCTCTCATATACCAATGTAAAGTGACAGAAATGAACATTGCAGGAGTGGGACAAGCGCGTGGAGTGGCGGTCAGGCTTAGAGGTGCTGAGTCTTCCTCGCCTCAAAAGAGATTTCCAATGCCTCTGTCCGCCTACCTTCACCGGTCTTCGCTGCGAAGAGACGCTGGACCTCTGCGCTCTCAAGTCCTGCCTCAACGGGGCCACCTGTCGCGTCCAGGATGGAGAGGTCATCCCCCGCCCCATCCTCACGGAAAGAAAGTGAGTAGGCGTAGCCGTGCAGACATTGTGCGAGTGCTCGGAAGGCTGGGCGGGGGAGGAGTGCGGGGAGGATGTGGACGAGTGCGCTTCTTCGCCCTGCGCCAACGGCGGCTACTGCGAGAACCAGGACGGCAGCTTCAAGTGTGTCTGTCTACTGGGCTTCGCCGGCAATCTCTGCCAGCTCACCGCCGCTCCATGCGCTGCTCAGCCCTGCCACAAGTGCTCCTTTGACCTCGCCAAACCCTGGCCAAGCTGAAGTGGAAGCTTGATTGAGTGGGGGCACGTGCAAGGCGCTGGGCTCAGAGTACCGCTGCCGTTGTCCGCCCAGCTACTCTGGCGAGCGCTGCGAGAAGGCAGCGCTCGGCTTCGACGCCCTCTCCTTCGTCCAACTGCCGCCTCTTCAGCTGGATAGCAATCAAATTGCCTTCCAATTCGCCACAACCGTCGGGGTGCTTTGTCTTCGACGCAGAAAATGGACGAGAGTGGCTCATTGGAATGCGATTGGCAGAGCCAACTGCTGCTCTACTCATACGGAGAGGGCGATGACTACTTGGCCCTGGACATCCTCTCCTCCGGCCAACTTCGCTTCTCCGCCTACCTGGCGGACTTCGGCCAGCTCAACCTCGTCCTCAACGCCTCCGTCACCGATGGCGCCTGGCACTCCCTTCTCATCCTCCATCAATCCCAGGTCCCACCTCTCCCCACCCCCTCCTCTACCTCCTATCCTTTCCTTTGCAGTCGCTGAGTGTGTCGCTGGGTAAGTGCGGAGCGGAGGGGGAGGAGTGCGAGCCTTGCAGCCTGGGCGACGGCTCCTGTTCATTTACTGCCCCTCTTGGTCGTCCTAGGTTGCCAGCTGCTAGCTTCATGTCTCTCCGCTAGAACTAGGTTGGGGTTGAAGGGGAGTGCCAGGGGACTCGCTCTGGCTGGGTGCGCCTCCGCTGCCTGCTCTGGCCAGGCGTCCAGGGCAGGTGGCCGGTAGCAGCTTCCTCGGCTGCCTTCGCAACTTCCAATACAACAGCCTCACCAGCTTCCTCGGCCTGCCACAGCGCCTGCTGGAGCATTGCCCTCGATTGGTACACCTCAACCTCCTCAGCCATGAGAAAGTAGGGGCATGGGATGGATGCAGGAGGAGGTTTGTGAGAAGAAGCGATGCGGTGCGGGGTCGTTGAGCTGTGGCGATGGTTGGGTGGTGCGTGATTGCGAGTGTGCGGGCTATCGAGCTCGTGGCAGCTGCGAGCGGCGCCCCGTTTCCCTGTCCGGCGGGCTCCTTCGCTTCCGTCTCAAGGATGGCTTCAAGCGGAAGCTGCTGCACCAGCCACTCAACGAGGCGCACCTCAAGGCCGTCAGCCTCCGTCTGGCCAGGAGTAGTGCCCTCATTGCAGTAGCTTTGAAGCCGTTCATGACTATGATACTTGGCTTAAGGTGCGAAAATGATGGAGGTGGGAGAGCATAGACTCCAGCTGAACTTCCGTACAGAACGACCCGAGGGTCTCCTCTTCTTCGCCAGCTCTGGCGACGATTTCTCCCTCATTGATGTTGCCCTGCCTTCTTTCCTCTAATTGTCTTGCTCACTGATGGTAGTGTGTACTGCAGTTGTGGAATGTTACGGTGCGATACGTGAGCCGAGTGGGCGGGGGTCAGGCAACGCGGCTGGTGCTGGAGAGTGCCAGCTTAGCGGACGGAGGCTGGCACCGACTGGACTTTGCCCTGCGGAGGGGCGGAGCTGAGGCTGAGCTGAAGCTGGACGGGCGTGGGCGTCTGGTGAAGGACTCTCGTCTCCCGCTCCACGACTTCCTCAGTCCGGCCCTAGACGCCATTCGCCTCGGCGCACTCCAGGACGCCCAGCTTAGGCACACTGTCGCCAAATATGGACTCCATCTAAAGCGTAAGCAAGAAATTGATGCAAGCCAATGAAATCTGATGGCCTAGCAATTGACAGCATTCCACGGCTGCCTGGACTACTTTGTGCTGGACGGAGAGCTTCAGCCCTTCTCTCAAGGCCACAGCAGCTCCATGCTCACTGTAGAGACCCTCGACTCTCTTTCTTCTGGTACCCTTTTATCCCAGTTTCTGCTATTATCTTGGCCAATGCTGGACCTACAATGGTGATTGAATGTGATGGTATTGACAGGATGCGATGGAGGCAGTGGCTGTGCATCCCCGCCTTGCTCAGGCAGCGGCTCGCAGCAGTTGAGCACGACGACGTCGCTGGTGATCGTGGCGGCGTTCTTCGGCCTCCTCTTCCTCCTACTCCTCCTGGTCTGGTGTCTGGTGCGAAGACGCGGGGCCCGTCCCCATCGCTCCAGCTGCGCCTCCAGCACACGCCTCGGAGAGGTCGCAATCCTCAACAAGGACCTCCTTCCACACCCTCCCGACCTACCCTCCTACCAGAACATTGGACCCAACGCCAAACGCTCCGACCTCAACCTCTCCGTGACTGGGGAGAACAATCTGCTGGCCAGCAGACGGCTGCCGATGGCGCCGAGTCTCTCCAGCCTCGGCACTCCGCCGCCCCTCTACAACCTCCTTTCACAGCCACACCACGCCGCCTACCACAACCAGGCTGCCCTCAGCACAGAGGACAGCAGCCCCTACGAGACCGTCATGCCCCCCGACCGCTACGACATCGCCGCCGATTCCTCTCCCGACTCCGACCACGACTTCCGCCAATCAAGTCCCTTTTTCTTTCCCTCCCCTCCATGGCCCTTGCGGCATCCTATTTGTTTAGGTGGAAAGAAATCGAACTCGGTTCGAGAGCTGAAGGCTTCCTTGCGTAACTCCCCGGCGGCCTATGCCACAGATGCGACGAGTTTGGCCGGCTCTCGCCCGCCCTCCGGACACAGCTCCGCCAAAAGAACACGCAGAAAGACCGACAGTTGGCGCCCATCTCTACCCTTTCACTTCCTTGCATGATGAGTTGGAACGTTTGCAGAGGATCGTTTGAACCGCTCCCGTCGCAGCCAGCCACGATCCCCGGCCACCACTCCGGCCAGCGTGGCCAGCCTCGCCTCCGGTCGACAGAGCCACGCCAACCCTTCCTTCCAGGATGACGACTCATCCTCTTCTGCCGACGTTGCTCAGCCTACTCATCTTTCCCTCCCTCCCTCCACGCATCCACCTTCAGACTGAGCCTCGACATCTGCCTCCTCTGCCGGGCAGCTTTGGCCGGGGGCCTGGAGGGACTGACTCCTCCTCTGAGGACGGCTTTCCCGGGGCTCAGTCGCCCTACGACGACCTGGATCTCAGCCACCATCGACGCCCTCGACTCCCACCCCCGCCTCAGCCCCGTCTTCGCTCCGCCCCCACCGACACTGACAGCGATGCTGCAACTACCGTTCCCTCCAACCTCGCACCCTTCCGCCCCCCAAGGTTCACCTCCTTCCTTCTCTTGCTCCTTCTCTCATGCTCAACTGAGGTAGGGCTGGCAGGTCGTCGGAGGACTCGGAGACGAGTGTAAGAGCGGGGCCAGCCCGACCCTCCTGGCAAGAGCCTCCTTCTGATCACCCGCAAAACCTGGAGGCCTACGTTTAGACTGCCTTTCTTCCACTGCCCCTTTCCCCCATGCCTTGCCCAAGTTCACCGTGCCTTCTTGCCCAAACATTCCAATTCGCAATGTATTTCTCCTGCTCCAAATCCTGCTCCCAGCGCTCCAGTGTGCTCTCAGCTCTTTCTCCTCAAGCGCAATGCTGCCCAGACTCTAGTCTTTACGGGCTTTTCATCCTTTACTTTTTGCTTTAATCCCAATTTGCTTTATTCTTGCTTGAAAAAAACCATAGAGCATTCGAAAATTTAATTCACTAAGAAAGCAAGCAAATATCAGCCAACAAAAAGGCTTTCTTGATCAAACATTCAAAAAAAAGGATGGAAGCGGCACCAAACAAGTTAGCACTACACACGCTTTCGATATAGGATGGTGCTGGCGGCATCGTCTTAAGTGGAAGCAGTCGCTATCTGTTTTCAATTCTCATGCCATGATTAATTTGTTTAATGCTGCCGCAATGTATATTTTTTTACGAATTCCAATCAGTAAAACTGCACATCTATTCTTTGGCACATATAATTCACCATTCAAATTATAAGAAACATAATTTAAAAAGGATTCGACTAAAATGAAAATATACTAAATTGAAATTCAATGTCTAACATAGTCACTCATTATAACATTAATTAATAAACTATTGAAAAATCTATAAAGGCGCTCTAAAAATAAAGCACATCAGAAATCATTAAATAAAAATCAAAGTGGCAAGAAAATGGAAAAATCAAGTGGCAAGAAGAATGGAAGCAAGCAAGAAAACGATGGTAGAGTGGTACGACGACTGGACAATCTTCATCGCCGCCTTCGACTCTGGCCTCAATGTGATCCTTCGGGGTAGCATTGATGGAACATGTAGTCGTTGGTGTCCAGAGCAGACCGGAAAGACGACCAACGCCAGCGTCACCATCCTTCCTACAAGGTTAGCCATTTTTTGGCGTTTTGTTTTTTATTCAATATTGATATTATTGGGGGGATCTCTAGTGGCTAGGCTTAACCTGGTTTGAGAACTGCAGTGGGACCATCTTGTCACGTTCGAGCGTCACTTAGGTGGCTAGTAGAATGTAGCAGGACCCTGCTGGCTCACAGTTCTCCTTTTTTTATTGGGTGGGGGGATCTCTAGTGGCTAGGCTTAACCTGGTTTGAGAACTGCAGTGGGACCATCTTGTCACGTTCGAGCGTCACTTAGGTGGCTAGTAGAATGTAGCAGGACCCTGCTGGCTCACAGTTCTCCTTTTTTTATTGGGTGGGGGGATCTCTAGTGGCTAGGCTTAACCTGGTTTGAGAACTGCAGTGGGACCATCTTGTCACGTTCGAGCGTCACTTAGGTGGCTAGTAGAATGTAGCAGGACCCTGCTGGCTCACAGTTCTCCTTTTTTTGGGTGGGGGGATCTCTAGTGGCTAGGCTTAACCTGGTTTGAGAACTGCAGTGGGACCATCTTGTCACGTTCGAGCGTCACTTAGGTGGCTAGTAGAATGTAGCAGGACCCTGCTGGCTCACAGTTCTCCTTTTTTATTGGGTGGGGGGATCTCTAGTGGCTAGGCTTAACCTGGTTTGAGAACTGCAGTGGGACCATCTTGTCACGTTCGAGCATCACTTAGGTGGCTAGTAGAATGTAGCAGGACCCTGCTGGCTCACAGTTCTCCTTTTTTATTGGGTGGGGGGATCTCTAGTGGCTAGGCTTAACCTGGTTTGAGAACTGCAGTGGGACCATCTTGTCACGTTCGAGCGTCACTTAGGTGGCTAGTAGAATGTAGCAGGACCCTGCTGGCTCACAGTTCTCCTTTTTTATTGGGTGGGGGGATCTCTAGTGGCTAGGCTTAACCTGGTTTGAGAACTGCAGTGGGACCATCTTGTCACGTTCGAGCGTCACTTAGGTGGCTAGTAGAATGTAGCAGGACCCTGCTGGCTCACAGTTCTCCTTTTTTCATTGGGTGGGGGGATCTCTAGTGGCTAGGCTTAACCTGGTTTGAGAACTGCAGTGGGACCATCTTGTCACGTTCGAGCGTCACTTAGGTGGCTAGTAGAATGTAGCAGGACCCTGCTGGCTCACAGTTCTCCTTTTTTATTGGGTGGGGGGATCTCTAGTGGCTAGGCTTAACCTGGTTTGAGAACTGCAGTGGGACCATCTTGTCACGTTCGAGCGTCACTTAGGTGGCTAGTAGAATGTAGCAGGACCCTGCTGGCTCACAGTTCTCCTTTTTTCATTGGGTGGGGGGATCTCTAGTGGCTAGGCTTAACCTGGTTTGAGAACTGCAGTGGGACCATCTTGTCACGTTCGAGCGTCACTTAGGTGGCTAGTAGAATGTAGCAGGACCCTGCTGGCTCACAGTTCTCCTTTTTTCATTGGGTGGGGGGATCTCTAGTGGCTAGGCTTAACCTGGTTTGAGAACTGCAGTGGGACCATCTTGTCACGTTCGAGCGTCACTTAGGTGGCTAGTAGAATGTAGCAGGACCCTGCTGGCTCACAGTTCTCCTTTTTTATTGGGTGGGGGATCTCTAGTGGCTAGGCTTAACCTGGTTTGAGAACTGCAGTGGGACCATCTTGTCACGTTCGAGCGTCACTTAGGTGGCTAGTAGAATGTAGCAGGACCCTGCTGGCTCACAGTTCTCCTTTTTTTATTGGGTGGGGGGATCTCTAGTGGCTAGGCTTAACCTGGTTTGAGAACTGCAGTGGGACCATCTTGTCACGTTCGAGCGTCACTTAGGTGGCTAGTAGAATGTAGCAGGACCCTGCTGGCTCACAGTTCTCCTTTTTTTATTGGGTGGGGGGATCTCTAGTGGCTAGGCTTAACCTGGTTTGAGAACTGCAGTGGGACCATCTTGTCACGTTCGAGCGTCACTTAGGTGGCTAGTAGAATGTAGCAGGACCCTGCTGGCTCACAGTTCTCCTTTTTTATTGGGTGGGGGGATCTCTAGTGGCTAGGCTTAACCTGGTTTGAGAACTGCAGTGGGACCATCTTGTCACGTTCGAGCGTCACTTAGGTGGCTAGTAGAATGTAGCAGGACCCTGCTGGCTCACAGTTCTCCTTTTTTATTGGGTGGGGGGATCTCTAGTGGCTAGGCTTAACCTGGTTTGAGAACTGCAGTGGGACCATCTTGTCACGTTCGAGCGTCACTTAGGTGGCTAGTAGAATGTAGCAGGACCCTGCTGACTCACAGTTCTCCTTTTTTCATTGGGTGGGCGGGATCTCTAGTGGCTAGGCTTAACCTGGTTTGAGAACTGCAGTGGGACCATCTTGTCACGTTCGAGCGTCACTTAGGTGGCTAGTAGAATGTAGCAGGACCCTGCTGGCTCACAGTTCTCCTTTTTTTGGGTGGGGGGATCTCTAGAGGCTAGGCTTAACCTGGTTTGAGAACTGCAGTGGGACCATCTTGTCACGTTCGAGCGTCACTTAGGTGGCTAGTAGAATGTAGCAGGACCCTGCTGGCTCACAGTTCTCCTTTTTTTGGGTGGGGGGATCTCTAGTGGCTAGGCTTAACCTGGTTTGAGAACTGCAGTGGGACCATCTTGTCACGTTCGTGCGTCACTTAGGTGGCTAGTAGAATGTAGCAGGACCCTGCTGGCTCACAGGTCTCCTTTTTTTTGGGTGGGGGGGATCTCTAGTGGCTAGGCTTAACCTGGTTTGAGAACTGCAGTGGGACCATCTTGTCACGTTCGAGCGTCACTTAGGTGGCTAGTAGAATGTAGCAGGACCCTGCTGGCTCACAGTTCTCCTTTTTTTATTGGGTGGGGGGATCTCTAGTGGCTAGGCTTAACCTGGTTTGAGAACTGCAGTGGGACCATCTTGTCACGTTCGAGCGTCACTTAGGTGGCTAGTAGAATGTAGCAGGACCCTGCTGGCTCACAGTTCTCCTTTTTTTGGGTGGGGGGATCTCTAGAGGCTAGGCTTAACCTGGTTTGAGAACTGCAGTGGGACTATCTTGTCACGTTCGAGAGTCACTTAGGTGGCTACTAGAATGTAGCAGGACCCTGCTGGCTCACAGTTCTCCTTTTTTATTGGGTGGGGGGATCTCTAGTGGCTAGGCTTAACCTGGTTTGAGAACTGCAGTGGGACTATCTTGTCACGTTCGAGAGTCACTTAGGTGGCTACTAGAATGTAGCAGGACCCTGCTGGCTCACAGTTCTCCTTTTTTATTGGGTGGGGGGATCTCTAGTGGCTAGGCTTAACCTGGTTTGAGAACTGCAGTGGGACCATCTTGTCACGTTCGAGCGTCACTTAGGTGGCTAGTAGAATGTAGCAGGACCCTGCTGGCTCACAGTTCTCCTTTTTTTATTGGGTGGGGGGATCTCTAGTGGCTAGGCTTAACCTGGTTTGAAAACTGCAGTGGGACCATCTTGTCACGTTCGAGCGTCACTTAGGTGGCTAGTAGAATGTAGCAGGACCCTGCTGGCTCACAGTTCTCCTTTTTTTTATTGGGTGGGGGGATCTCTAGTGGCTAGGCTGAACCTGGTTTGCGAACTGCAGTGGGACCATCTTGTCCCGTTCGAGCGTCACTTAGGTGGCTAGTAGAATGTAGCAGGACCCTGCTGGCTCACAGTTCTCCTTTTTTTATTGGGGGGGGCATCTCTAGTGGCTAGGTCTTAACCTGGTTTCAGAACTGCAGTGGGCCCATCTTGTCATGTTCGAGCGTCACTTAGGTAGCTAGTAGAATGTAGCAGGACCCTGCTGG